>OY856186.1:324034557-324207557 GCA_963693315.1 Diogma glabrata | reverse complement strand
TATTTAGCAAATATTTACAAAGTCCTGCTATTTGTTTAACGACGGCAGAACATTTGTTAGAGGGCACAAAAGAGTTTTTGACGAACTTACGAAATGAGGAAAAATTTCAGGGGTTTATCTTGCAAGCCATAAGGAAATCGCTTTAAAATTAGATGTTCCACCAAATTTCCCGGATGCTCCAAGGCGCCCTAGTCGAAAACCTCAACTTTTTTCGTACGAAGGTAGAGACGAAATTATATCAAATCCTGAACAAAAATTTGAAGTTAAATTTTATTTTCAAATCCTTGATCAGGCAGGCGATTCAATCTGTTAGCGAACGGTTTGATCAAATTTCGGAACACAATAATATTTTCAAATTTTTGCATAATATTTTTGTGGCTTCATTAAATGCTTCTGATCTTTTAAATAATTGTCTTTCCCTAGAAAAGCATTTAACTTTCAATTCAAAGTCTGATATAGTAGGTTTAGATTTATGGTACGAAATTAAAACATTCCAAAGTATAGTTTCAGGAACTTTAAGCCCTATAGAATCATTAGATTTTATATTTGAAAAGAAATTCGACCAGATATTACCAAATCTAGTTGTAGCTCTTAGAATTTTATTGACAATACCAGTCACAGTAGCTTCCGGGGAACGTAGCTTTTCTAAATTAAAAATTATTAAAAATTATTTACGTAGTACAATAGCACAAGAAAGACTGGTAGATTTAGCTAGAATATCTATAGAAAGTGAATTTCTGAGCAACTTGGATTATAGTGACTTGATAGACGACTTTGCAAGAATCAAAGCGCGTAAAATAAAATTTAATTAACTAATATATTTTACAATTTAAAAATTCACGCTTGAACTTTAGTGCTATTTATCCAATTTTTTGTTTTTGAAATTCGTACGCTGGATTAGAACGTAACAATATTTAATCTTATTTATTTTTTTAATGTTTATTTTTGAGGACTATACCTACGTGGGATACCTCGTTAAAAAAAATGCACTGCATATCCTACCTTTCGGGTGATGTGGAAACGGATTATTTACGACAAATAAATTTTTTTAGGGCGGCATTTTTGAAAACTGCACCAGGCGCCAAAATCGCTAGCGCCGGCGCTGAGTAGTATCACCTATTTCTTTAAAGAGCAACGGTGCCAATTTGTTGTGCAATCGTGAAACAATTGCACTTAACGCATGTGAATATTTGGTCATTTCCGACCTAACATTCGAACTTAACAATTGGAGTTCCAACATCCTGAACCAAACAATTGGGTTTTGGTCAAACAAATTTTGCGGAGCTTTAAATTTAACAAAATTAATATATTGCTCACTGTAGCTAAATCTGGTTCAGTTGTTGGAGGTTGTGAGCAAGGTGGTGGCATCTGCCGCTGTGCCGTGAATTGTTGTTGTTGTGCAAACTGCTACAAGCTCATCAAATTTCATACGCGGAACACTTTGATTCAAATTCGACAGTTTTAGAAACTCCTAAAGAAATACCCCAAATCCAGTATTCAGGAGTTAATATGTAACAATTACATTTCAAACAACAGCAAAGCCTCTGGTCTGGATAACATTCCTCCTGTTATTCTAAAAACATTTTCAAAAGAACTTGCACCAACTCTCACCAAAATATTCTATAAATCCTATAAATCTGGTATTTTTCCATCCTGCTAGAAGTTGGCCAATGTCCAGCCTGTCCCAAAAAAGGAACGAAATGTGATATTTCAAATTATAGACAAATAGCCTTACTCCCAGTCCTGTCTAAAATCTACGAGCACTATATTAATTCATATATATCCAAATTTTTGACAGACAATCATTTAATATCTGACAGCCAATACGGTTTTAGAAACAAAAGATCAACAACCGATCTATTGAGCTATGTAGCACATCTTTGGAATAGCATACTTGTTAAATGTGGTGAAACGTACATTTGATCGAATCTGGCATGTCAACTTGATCGACAAGCGTACGGTTTTCATCCCGCAGTTGTGAATTTGATTCAAAATTTTTTGTCTAACCTAACCGATACATCTCGGTATCTATAGATGCATTTTTTTCTGAGTCTAAATTAGTTAACGCTGCTGTACGCTGGTAACGCTGTTTTATCTCCCACTTTATTTTTAATCTATATCAACGAACTGTTGAAAATCATCAGTAACCCAATAAATAGTTTTGCAGATGATGCACTGTACAAGTCATTCGTCCCCCTATCTTCCAAGGGTAACTTGCATGAACGAATAAATCCCGCCCGGAGAGACGCTGCCATAAATGTAAACGAGGACCTAGAAAAAGTCGCCGATTGGGGTGACAAAATTTGGTCAATTTTAATTCCACCAAAACACAGCTATTGATTGTTTCCAGATCAAAGACCGACTTCCACAACGATATTTCAATTAATATGTGTGACGACCAAATAGACAAATGTGAAAGCATTCGTTTATTGGGAGTCACAATTTCCAATGACTTACTCTGGAACGATCATATAATGGACTATGGCAAGCGCGTCAAGAAAACTCGACCTCCTCAATAGATCGAACAAATATATTACTCCGTATCAATTACTCCACATTTATAAGTCATATATTCGCCCCTGCATGGGGTATTGTTGTCAAGTTTGGGGCGCTGCATCTGTTACCATCCTGGCTCTTTTGGACTCTGTTCAAAAGCGTGCTATACGAATTGCTGGTGATCGAAATTTAACATTAAATCTTGATTACCTACAACATCGTCGCACTGTTGCTGACCTCGTTGTTTTTTTATAAATATAGTCACCAGCAGTGCTCGGATGAAATCAGATCCATCATGCCTCAAACATATTCTTTTACCCGTTTTGCTCGTCAATCGGTTTATGCAAACAGTCAAACTGTCGAGGTCACTCACTGTCATAATAACAAAATGCAAAGGGACTTCTTTGTGCGTACATCGTGCAAATGGAAAGCTTTGCCAGAATCAATAGTCTCGAGTGCCTTCGATCTACAAACATTTAAAAAAAAGCGTCCCCTATCACCTCAGAACGCATGTTGTTGTGGGACCTAGGTCTTAAAAGGTATCTTTTAAGGAACAACCTTGATGTCTAAATAAAACAAAAATATAATATATAAATAAAATTGAAGTATCGTATAAATTTTATTTGTTTTTATTTATAAAATTACCTGTTAATAATTAAATTATTAGAAGGTTAGTAAAAATGTTACACAAAATGAACAAGTTTTCTTAAATATTTATATTATTATACCAGGCGTTAAAATCCGAAATTTAATTTTAATATCATTTCATTTTAAAGTCGTTGTTTATAACATGAATTTTCATAATTATTCGATCCAGAAAATAATTTTTGTTAATAGGTTTCAATCCTAATTATTAAAAGATGGTTTGAACTTTTTCTCTAATTTGTCCTTAAATGAAGTAGATGCGTTTGAAATACTGAATTAGTAAACATTTCGTTAGAATATATACATAACATTTAATTAGAAACGACTACCGATTTTTCAATAAAAACAAATACATATTTCGTCCAGCGAAACTGTGGTGTTTTAATGTAACTATCAAGGTGCATATGTTAACTCGAATATTGCCATTTTGCTTATGTTGAGTCGAATATTGCTCGTGTAGTCTAGGTTTACAAACTATTCCAAAGATTGGTCGTAAGTAAGTCATTCAACTTTATACGAAATCTTCATAATCGCTCTATTTTTGTGCTTCGGTGTTCTTCGCCATCCAATCAAACAAGGGATTAAAAAAAATTTAACAATTAGCATAGGCTTTCACACATAATATGACTAGATTAATTTTAAAAATTGTCCATGAAATTGCACATTTTAGGCAGTGTAAAGCCCATAAAAATAATCATCCAACTTGTCGAAAATGATCATACAAAATTAAATATGTTTTGCATGTGTTTTAATGCACTAAACAAGAGTTATACGTTATTTATTATGTATGCATATGCTTGACTTATCTACAAATTACATTAATATGTGAAATAGTTCCATGGTAAATCCTATGCAAATTCTCAATACGAACACCTATCTACAAAAAGGATTTATTCTACCGCACCAAAGACATAATGAAAACCGTGTGCTTAATACGTTTGCGGGCGATTATATATAATTTAGTTTAAGTATAGTTGCCGTTAGAAAAAAAATTAATGCATAAATTTATGAAATCTTAAAATAAATTAGATGTTCAATAATAAATCTTTAGAAATTAGAATTATTCGAATAATTTTTCAAATAACATTGTAAAAATACATATTAAAAAATTTTGGAAAAATATACAACAAAAAAAAACAGAAAACAATAAATTAAAAATTATTTAAAAAAATATCAAATTCGAGCAGCTGATTTGAGAATCTTTATATTAAAAATATGATCTTACCTAATTCTAACTATATAGCTAAATTTTATCTATTACTTAAATTATTTGGTATATCCGTTTCTGGAAATAATGAATCATAGCTTGGTGGTAGATCTTTATTATCCGATGGCGGACCAGGATATGTTGGAGCCGATGCTTGCCCACCAGTTTGTGTACTTGACGCTGATTGAATTTGTGCGTTAGATGCTATATTCTCACGATTTCTGCGCCGATTTTCTCTTGAACAGAGTCCAATACATTCACGATATTTACAAAACATCCACACACATGTTACCACAGCCGTCATTGTTAAAATTAATGATGTTATTCCACTTAAGGCTATATTGGAAGTAGATGGTGGTTTTGGTATATATAAATCTAAACATGAAGGTTCATCTTCACAGTTAGGTTCAGGACAGTTAATTATGCCATCATTTTTTAATATTCTTGCAATACAAGAATTAAATTTATTTTCCGTATTGCAAGTTATTTCTTCGACCTCTTCTTCTGATGAATCGTCACCACATTCTAAAAATAAAATAAAAATAAATGTTTTATAAAGAATAGAATATATAATTGTTTTATTGTTTTTTTAATTAAATAATATTGAAGATGTGGGCTGTTTAGAATTTTTCATCAATTACACTGTGTGACAATTGGTAGGGGTCTGTGATCCCCTGGGGTTCTGACTACCGGGAAAAGTTATATCGGTAAAAAAAATTTATACGTGTCCCGGCGTTTCGCTGGGTCGGGTCACGTCTAGGAATCGAGATATATCGATTTGAAGTTAGCATGTATCAATAGTCAGGGAAATAGTCACGTTTTGGGGACATAACTCGAGAACGACTAGTCCTGAAACAAATTTAGAAAAATTAAGAATTACAATTCTTTTAAACTACTAGTACACTATTTCCTTACACAATCAACAGTTTCGCAGTTATAAATAAATTTATGAAGAAAAAAAATAATTTTTTGCCTAAAAAATAAAAAAATTGTATTTTAAAAAATCATGAAAAATTCAAAACGGAAAAAAGTGTCAAGTCTTATTACTTTGACGTAAAGTCACATAATCTGTGCACAAAACGAGACATAGATCATGAAAATCGATGAACGCATTTAGCTTTTATTCACAATTATCTAAAGGTATCTCATTTTGACAAGAATATTGATTTTTCATAGACATTTTTTTTTAATATTTTTACTGGAATAAACTCCAAAATTTATTGTTTTAAATGTATTTGGACATGTGTCTATGTGGCTATGGGCTTTGTGTATTAATTTTAATTTTTTTTTACTTTTTTATTTATTATTTTTTTATTTTTTTTTTTATTTTATTATTTTATTTTATTATTTTTAGTATAATTTTATTTTATATTTTTATGTTTTTATTATATTTTATTATATTGTAATAAACTTCGTCCAGAATGGGTTAATTTTATTTACTCATTCATTAATTAAAAGTTAACTCCTTTTTCAATCTTTTACTTGTATTGCAAATTGTATTGCATAAATTAATGTAAATTAAATTTGTTATACAAATGTTTACATTACTGGATTAAAAGGAGTTACCTAATACATTTTGCATAAATTAAATTTGAGTTCGCTAATACAAATGCAAGTATGAATGAAAACAGGTGTGGCCTATTTCAGATGTACGGACTACGTAGTATTGATTTCTAGTGGATTATAGAAGTTTCGATTTATTTATTTTTCGATATAAATAAGCAAACAAAAATATCAGAGAGTCAGTTTTAATTTTGCAATTAAAAGTGTTTTACAAATATTCGAAAGTATAAGGAATAATCGGTGGTATCTGAGCCTGGGTACTAATAGAGAAAGAATCTGAACTTAGTGGAATAGTAAATACAGATTTTACCATTCCGAATATTATTGATTCAAATTGTGGAAAAGCGGTGAAGTTTAGTGTACATAAATTGGAGACCCTGGCATTTATTGTAAGGAAAAACGGAAGCTGCTGTAATTTGATGACAAATAAAGTTTGAGATTCTGTTAACTAAAGATCTGTCTTTTACTGTCGTGTTTGTTCAATAATCTAAAAGAACCAACGAAGAGTCGTTACAGTGGTGTCAGAAGTGGGATTATTGAAACAATGGTCAAGACAGTAAATATTAGTGATCTCAGCCAGACCCAGCTGAAGGATGAGTTGAAGAAAAGGAATGCTCCAATCCATGGAACGAAGGCAGAACTTGCATTCCGGCTGCGTAAAGTTTTAGAAGAAGCAGGCCAAAACACAGAGGTCATAGAAATAGAGCAGGAAGAAGCTCCGGCTCAGAGTGCACCAGCAATTGATCCGATGATGGCGTTGATGAAAGAGATGATGGCACAGCAGCAACAACAATTTGCTGATATGATGGCCAAACAAGGAAACAATCTGATAGCCCGACAAGAGAAACTGGCAGCGGAACAAAAAGTAGAGCAACAACAACAACTTGCTGATATGATGGCCAAACAAGGAAACAACCAACAACAACAACTTGCTGATCTGATGGCCCGACAAGAGAAACAGGCAGCAGAACAAAAAGTTCTGGCAGCAGAACAAAAAGTAGAGCAACGACAACAGTTTGCTGATATTATGGCGAAGCAAGAAAGTCTACGTGAAGTAATCGAGTCACGTATATCCAGTGCGGAGGTTAAAATCAACAACGTGGAAAAGGAGCTGCGGAAAATCACCGAGGAACATGAAGAGAAATTACGCAATCTTTCGAGTGAATTCCGCCAAGAAATAGCACAAGTAAAGTCAGGTAACATGATCAATCCATCAACTACTTCAGCTCCAGCTAGAGTGAAAACACCCGCATTTGATGGATCTACATCGTATCAGATATTTAAGATGCAATTTGAGATAGCAACAACTGGAGTTGATCACCAGCAAAAAGCAAATTCGCTTATATTGGCATTGAAGGGACCTGCTGCTGAAATTTTGCAGACACTATCAGCGACTGAGCGTGAGTACAGCAAGATAATGGAGGCCTTAGAGGTAAGATATGGGGAAAGTCATATGCAAGCTCTCCATCGCATGCAGCTCAAGACACGAAAACAAGGAGTCAGCGAAACCTTGCAAGAATTAGAGGCTGACATTGTGAGACTGGTTAATCTATCATATCCGAATTATAACGCTGAACACCGAGACGAACTGGCAGCTGATACATTCATCAATGCTCTTCGAGATGTGCAAATGAGAAACCAGCTTTATCTAAGCGGAAAGAAGCTACCTGCAGAAGTCTTAGCATTGGCCCTGCAAATGGAAGCTGGAAAAAGAGCGTATGACTCAGGTAGAGTACGTCAGATGAAAGTTGCTGAAGAACCTCTAAAAGCAGCGCTTGATGAAGTGATCATGCGTGTCAAAAGTTTGGAAGATAAGCCTGAACGAAGTCAACGAAGAAGATCTAACAGAGTAAGATGCTGGAATTGTGGGCAGTTAGGGCACATCAGACAAGAATGCAAAACACAAGTAGCAGCAAAAGAAGGAATAGTTTCAGGCCGGTTGATGAACCTTTCGAACAAGCAAGTGGATGTCAAAAAGGAAGGAGATTGCCGCGTCGAACACCGGAAGAGAAGGATACATTGTAACACTGAAGATCTTTCAAGAAGACCCTGTGTTGAAGAGCGCAAGTCATGTAGCAGGACTGAAAGAAAAGAGGCAATGACAGTGAAGCAAATTAAGTTCCAAACTCCTGAAGACTGGTGTACCGAAGCAATGAAAAGAGAGCAGCTAAAGGATCCAGCTATGGCTCCAATGTTGAAATGGAAAACTGAGGGAAGGCGACCAGAGTGGAAAGAGGTAGCACCTTTAAGTACGGAGGTGAAATGCTACTGGGCGCAATGGGACTCGCTATTGATGGATAACGGGATACTAAAAAGAAAATGGGAGTCCGCTGATGGAAAGAAAGTGTTAGAGCAACTGGTGTTGCCATCCAGTCGAGTAGAAGAGGTACTGGGAAAGCTGCATGGAAGTATTTCTGGAGGACACCTGGGAGTCAATAAAACCCTAGCCAAAGTAAGGGAGAGGTTTTATTGGGTAAGGTATCGAACAGACGTGGAGCAATGGTGTCGGCGATGCGATACTTGTGCAGCGAGCAAAGGACCAAAAACTAGAACTCGAGGAGAGATGCAACAGTACAATGTGGGTGCCCCAATGGAGAGAATTGCTATAGACATCGCGGGGCCATTTCCGGAAACGACAAAAGGTAACAAATACATCATGCTGGTCATTGATTACTTTACAAAATGGCCGGAGGCTTATGCAATACCGAACCAGGAAGCAGTTACGGTCGCGGAAACATTAGTCAATGAATGGGTTTGCAGATATGGAACACCGCTCGAGTTGCATACCGACCAGGGAAGGAATTTCGAATCTCAACTGATGGAAGAGCTGTGCAGAACACTCGGCATTAGAAAAACACGAACTACACCTATGAACCCGCAGTCGGATGGCATGGTAGAACGATTCAACCGAACCATGGAAGAACATTTGTCAAAGGTAGTAGAAGCCAACCAAAGAAATTGGGACAAGGATCTTCCGTTATTCTTGATGGCCTATCGTAGCGCAGTGCACGATACGACAAGTGAAACGCCGGCGAATATCATGTTCGGAAGAGAACTACATCTTCCTAGTGACATCGAGTTTGGCATCCCTGGAGGTCTGGTATCCACGAAAACAGATTATGTGGGACAACTAAGGGAGAAGATGAATAAAATCCATCAGCAGGTTCGAGACCACATTAAGATTGCCAGTGACAAAATGAAAACCAGGTACGACATAAATGCAAATAGTGGCGGTTTTCAAGAAGGAGAATTGGTATGGCTATACAACCCCAGAAGAACTAAGGGAAGATCACCCAAGCTGCAGCCAGATTGGGAAGGCCCATATAAAATAATCAAACGAATTAATGATGTCATCTACCGCATACAAAAGGGACCCCGTACCAAGATGAAAGTGATACATCTGCAAAGGTTGGCACCGTACCAAGGTAACAGCACCAATGCGATCTCTGATATTGTTCGGGACGAACAAAACTAAATGGAGGGCAATGTAATAAACTTCGTCCAGAATGGGTTAATTTTATTTACTCATTCATTAATTAAAAGTTAACTCCTTTTTCAATCTTTTACTTGTATTGCAAATTGTATTGCATAAATTAATGTAAATTAAATTTGTTATACAAATGTTTACATTACTGGATTAAAAGGAGTTACCTAATACATTTTGCATAAATTAAATTTGAGTTCGCTAATACAAATGCAAGTATGAATGAAAACAGGTGTGGCCTATTTCAGATGTACGGACTACGTAGTATTGATTTCTAGTGGATTATAGAAGTTTCGATTTATTTATTTTTCGATATAAATAAGCAAACAAAAATATCAGAGAGTCAGTTTTAATTTTGCAATTAAAAGTGTTTTACAAATATTCGAAAGTATAAGGAATAATCGGTGGTATCTGAGCCTGGGTACTAATAGAGAAAGAATCTGAACTTAGTGGAATAGTAAATACAGATTTTACCATTCCGAATATTATTGATTCAAATTGTGGAAAAGCGGTGAAGTTTAGTGTACATAAATTGGAGACCCTGGCATTTATTGTAAGGAAAAACGGAAGCTGCTGTAATTTGATGACAAATAAAGTTTGAGATTCTGTTAACTAAAGATCTGTCTTTTACTGTCGTGTTTGTTCAATAATCTAAAAGAACCAACGAAGAGTCGTTACAATATTATTATTATTATTTATTATTATTATTATTATTGTTTATTATTATTATTATTTATTATCATTATTATTTATTATTATTTATTACTATTATTATTATTATTTATTATTCATTGTTTGTTATTATTATTTATTATTATTTTTTATTGTTTATTTATTATTTATTTATTATTTATTTATTATTTTTTTAGTATTTACACATTATTTATTTATTATTTATTTTATTTATTTATTAAATTTTTTTTATTTTATTTTTTTATATTTTTATTATATTTTTATTTTATTATTTTTATTATTTTTTTATTTTACTTTATTATTTTTATTTCATTTATTTATTTTTTTTGTATTTCTTATTTATTTAATTTTAATTTGTTTATTTTTTCGTTACTTTTTCAGTATAGTAGAATAAAGGAATTGTAATTCTTAATTTCTAAATTTGTTTCAGCAAAATCGGACTAGTCGTTCTCGAGTTATGTCAAAAAAAGAACCCCAAACGTGACAATTTCTCCTATATGATACTTGCTAACTTCAAATCGATATATCTCGATTCCTAGACGTGACCCAGCGAAACGCCGGGACACGTATAACTTTTTTTTTACCGATATAACTTTTCCCGGTAGTCAAAACCCCAGCGGATTTTAACTGTCGCACAGTGTTATGAGTTACTGCAAAGTTCTATTTGAAAGCAGTTGATTTTGTTTTTTTTGGCGATTCAAAAAATTGTTCCGTTATAACCATCAAAAGATATAGTGTATGTTATTGTAGCGGGCCACAGAAATCTTTATCGGACCTAATCAACTTTCAATTGAATTTAATTTTTTGCATTTTGTTTCAAAGAAATATGAAACCAAATACCAGATGTACAAACACGCGAAACTTTCTCAATTTTTTTTAAATAAAAAGTGTTGTGCATAGGAATTACGATGTGTCACAACAACACATAGATAACTTTTAAGATCTAGATCAAACAACAATATGCGTTCTGACGTGTTGATGAACCCTTTTTTTAAACCTTTGTAGATTGAAACCAGTAGAGAGCATTGAGTCGGGCAAAGCATTTCATTTGTATGGACAGAGAAGCCTCCCTGCATTCTGTCACTATCTTGACAGTCTGGTTGTTTGCACAAAATAATCGACACGGTAAATGAGGAAAATAATATGGATGTAAAATAATAAATGATGAATCATCAAATTGCATCCTAGCACTGCTGGTGACGATATTTATTTTTCAGATCATACAGTTTCTGATGTGTTTTGGAGGGTGAAGGTGATGGCAACTGGCGTATTGAGCGAATTGATATCCAGTTGCAACGCAGAATACAAAATATTGAGGGATGATTGACTCAGGTGTTGGAACCGACCAATGGCTTTACGGGGCGATGGGCCATCAATGTTTATCTACCTAGTACCTCCAAGAACACGTGTGCTTCTGGTGTGTCATAGATTTCACGATGTCATGCAGTGAAGAGTCACTTGATTTGTCAGTTGAGAGCTCTAGTTAATAATAAGATGATGCCGCATTGGAGATTCATTTTACTTCAGTCGGTAGTTCCAGTAGATTTGACATATAGAAATTGATCAGTGTAGTGAAAACTGTCCGCCTTGTGGACTGTGGTGCACCATATTTCACTTTTTAGTATTTCGATTTTTCGGTTTGAATATTACATAAGTTTGATGGTAACGAATGTAGCTCGAGAATCATCTTTTGACGTTGTTGTAGCGACGAAATGTGGTGCTATTCTTCCAGCTCCAGATTCAGACACTCTGCTACTGCTCTTGGGCGGTACCGCAGACCTTCGTTCGTCAGGTCAGTTGGTTTCTCTGGATAATTGAATAGATGGTTAGCATCATGTGGGATACTTGTACCCTCGTATGCGGGATACTGTCAACAATTTCCTTGTCAATTCTACTCATGTAGTTATTTAAGATGCGCGAACAACCGGATCTTAACTACGCTAGGATGGTTCTGGTTCAGAGTGGTAGTTTGACTTGCTCGGCAGAGGTTTGTGGTGGGGTACTATTAAGAACTCGAATATGGCGTAGTTCTTTATTGTGTCTTCAACAAGTTTGGTAAGTATATTTTTAAACCCGTCTTATATCTAGGCTCGTCGATGTTACCAATGACTTGATTATTTCTAACATCGTGTAAGAAGCACTTCGCATTCCGCCTTATGTCTTTAGGTGGTGTCATCATGAATAAGGTGTCATTGCAGGTATTTTGCTCTATATGGCAGTCCCATAGGTATTGTTTGGTAAGCATTTCGTTATGTTCACGGACCGTAATATGTTACATTTCTCGTGCAGGTGATCTCGGTGGGCCATCAAATGACATCCGGTTGCGGTACGAAGGGCTGCGTTCTGTGTTATTTTTAACTTATCCCATTGAGTGTCAGCGACTTGGGGTGTTTATATGGGTGCAGCGTAATTTATGAACGGTCTTTCTATTGCTTTATATGCTGTTATTATTGTGTTTTTATCTTTACCCGCTAGTGCTTTCAGTGCATTATTCCTGTTTTTCAGTTTCGAGTTTACTTGTTGAGCATGAGCGTTGAATTTAAGGAGTGGATCAAACGTTACCCCAACAGGCTCGGAATTTTAACCGTAGGAATTGATATGTTGTCAACGCAAATGTTAAGTGTCGTATTCAGCTCCTTTCTCCATGTGGTGAAAAGTGTGGAAGTGGACTTTTCAGTGGACAGTTTCAATTTTCTGGATTTAAACCATTCATTCAAGGTGTTAAGGTATGTTTTCAGAATATTAGTGAACTGTTCCAGGTTGTTTCCTATTCCAAGCACCGTGCAGTCGTCTGCATATGGCGTGATGGTTAGTGAAAGCACCTGTTGTTGTTTTGGTTTAAAAAGAATGATTTTATCCGATCAGAAAAAGCATGACTTCGAATTTATCTGATAAAGCAATAGGTTACTGTTCCAACTAATCGTCTTGTGTTAAGGTAAATGAATCGTTATGGTGTGTTATTTGACGTCATATTGAATAATAAATGGAATGCCTATATCTCTATTGTTAACAAAATCCTTGCAGATGATGGGCTATTTATTTTTATTCCTGACATCTATTTTGGTATTTCGGTCTTAGTACTTTTGTCTCATAATTTTTCACTTTTGTGTACGTACATGTACTTTTGCCACTTCACTGAAACTATCCAATTTCGTAATAAATTCGTTACTTTTTCGATAGTACAGATAGATTTTGTACGGGTTGATGCTGTGTTTTGTACGGGTTGAATAGTTTGTTTTTGGATTTAAATCAAAACGATAGTTATAAAAAAGTGTCTATTTGTTCAAATTCTTTAAATGATAATTATATCTTTCCCAGACGAAATGTCGCTCTAAAGTATGTTGTAACAGAAAGCATCACTAGAGTTATTTCTAATTCTTTTAGTTCCTATCTGATTCGAATATTAGACATCATCTGGTTCAATTTGTGTTTTTATTTCACGACTTTCAACAGGTTTGTTTTGTTTGTATTGTTCCAATCTGTTATAGTATGTAGCCACGAAGTTTTCTGTCCGTCTCTACTTCTTTTTCCCGACGATTTTACTAATAAAATATAGTTGTTGCAATTTATATGTATTATTATGAATAACGTGACCAAGGTAACCCAGTTTTGTTTTTAATAGTCGGGACTAGATGTTTTGATGTCAGCATTCTATTTAGTTAATTAATTTTCAGAATTTGTCGATAGTTCGAAGGCATCAATTCTTTTTATTATGTCCTTTGTGATCTTCCACGTTTCTTTGCCATATAAAAGTATTGGTCATCATAAAATATAACATTTTGCATTTTATTTTCAAATTTAAATTAATATCATTTTTAAAGAATACTTTGGAGATATTTCGTAATGCTATTCTCGGTTGCTTGAGTCTGTCTTTTATTTCGATGTTATTGCAGGGGGTACAATCGATTACGGTACGAAGATATTTAAGTTTTATTACTTTTTCGATCTTTTGACCCCTAGCGTCAGAACACAATTGATGCTTGAATTTTTGCAAAAGACCATGTGTTTTATTTTAATAGTGTTAATGCTAAGACCATATTTTTTATATTTTTGCAGCTTTTGCTCAGCTCTTGAAACATACGTTAAAGATCAGTGGCGTTGGTAACCACTTTTTCAATTGTCCAGAGAAACCAACCGACCTGACGAAGGAAGATCTGTGGTACCACCCAAAGGGCAAAAGCAGAGTTCCTGAATCTGGACTTGGAGCCGGAAGAATAGCACTGCATCTCGTCGCTACAACACAGTAAAACAGCATCATCTACAAACGTCCATTTATTAAAATTATTATCTCGCTTGTCATTTCTCTTATTTTTTATATTTTGGATCGACAGTTAATAATTGAGTTCTTTGAGCGGAGTTTTGAATATATATTCCACTTATTGTTAATATTAAACTCATTTTAAAAAATCTTTTTTTATGAGACTCTAAAATAGTTAAGATAGGTTACAAAATTATTGTTACGATTGCAGAAAAATCTAGACGATTACAGAAAGATCTAAACGATTACGGTCACTTCCAGGAAAATAAAATCAACAAAACACAACAGAAAGTGAATGAAATAGTGTTGTTGTTGTTGTACATGTTCTTAGAATTAAGGTCTATTTGTTTTATGATTTTATAAATCAAATCAACGTAACGTAAAATAATCGAATATTCTAATATTTTCTCAAGGTTTCTAAAAAGTTACCTAGAAATTTCTAGAGATTAAGCAGAAGGTATATAAGGAAAATGTTTCTTGTAGTTTTTAATTAGTTTATTTTAAACCTGCGATTGTGAAGTTAAAAATTATAAAAGTGATCTTTAAATTAGTTTTTGTGTAAAGTTTTTGTAAATAAAGTTATAAGTGTTATTAAATAGAAATATTTTGTGTATTATTTTGAACGTTGTGAATTGGAAATTTCTACAATAAACCGTTGGAGTTTCGAAGCTGTTGGAAGAATATTCTAGTTGGGAATATTGTTTGCTGTATTGTTTTCCTGTTGTTGTGGAACAATTAAGGTGTTGAATACTTAATAAAACCTGGTGTGTTTGCTTACTAATCAGTGATCGAACTCAGAAAGAGATTGGGAATTGCGTTTATCGAATTGTGAGTTAGGCCAATTCGAAGGAAGTTTGGAAAAACGTAACATTATATTACTTTTACCCATTTTTTCAAGTTGATTCTAAGATTGGTAGCTGAAAGTACAAGATCTGATAGGATGTATGTTTCGACCACTTTAATTGCATATCTGAATCGTTGATTAAGTAGTCAATTTGATTACGAATTATATATTTGACACTATCTTTTGGTGAACGCCAAGTGTAGCGTCGTCTGTGTGGCATATTAAACCAGGTGTTCATGATTGTTAGATTTTTTTCGATACAGTTTACTGCCTCTGGTATTCCTATTGCCCAGTCCAAAGTATCCCACTGCATTACCTACTAGAATTTCAATGATTTTTGCGTTGAAATCTCCGAGTATGATGGGTACATGCTCTTTTTTCAGCTGGTGGAAAATTTCATCGATTTTGCTGTAGAAATCGTCGCAAATGACTTTATCACTGTCGACTGTGGGCGCGTAAACCTGTATCGAATTGATGTTGTTGTGACTTACTTTGAGCTGAATCATAACTACACGATCGATCAATCTTTGGAATTATGCTTGTGATATATTTCTTCAATTTGTTAGGTATCAAAACCCCTTTTGTTTCTCCTGGTATTTTCAATACTAGTTGATTGTTGATGTATTTCTGGTTGTTTATTTACTGATTCCACTTCTGTATTTGGTGATGACCTATTTCTTTTGGCGTTCTCAACTATATTTCCCTTCGTTAATAATTTTGTTATTTTTGATGATAACTTCTGCCTTGTTGTTTTAAAATTTTAGCATCTTGTATTAATACTTTTCTTTGTTTTCTTTGCAATTTGGAGTTGAAATTCTTCTAGTGAAGTTTACTTCGCTTTCGATAATCTGTACTTTTAACTTGATAGTTAGAAGATGAGCGTTAAAGTCACGGGTAACCATAATCTCGCAATTAGGAAATTATTTAATTTTTCCTTGCTACATATTATCTTGAAATATTGGCATGATATATTTTATTATATGCTAAGATTTATTTAAAACTGAGGTGTTGATGGTAATAGTTTGACGTGTTTTTGAAGAACGGGTAACTAAACACCCGTTCTTTAAAAACACGACAAAATATTATCATCCGAACCTCGGTTTTTAAATTACGGTCAACACGGTAAGTAAAACTTTAATAGAAAATGAATTGAATTGTTAAAATTAAACATACTATATACTCTTTACAACAACCTACGCTCCTATATGGAGCATCAAAGCTTCTATATGGACCATCAAAGCTCCTATGGAGCATCAAAGCTCCTATGGAGCATCAAAGCACCTATACGAAGCATATAAAAAAAACAAAACAATTCTATACCCTTCGTCTCTCAACATGGTATTTCAAAATTTTTAAAGGTTGCAATTTTTTCGAATTTTTTAAAGAGTATCGAAAATGTGTGACTTTTGTGTGCCGCTTACAATTTCAAACTTAGCAGAATAAAAAATTTGATATATATATTAAGTTACGTAGTCGAAATATGAGTGAATAGACAGTGAAAACTATAGCGATTTTTCTGTCTAGGAAATGGAATGAAAAGTGAAAAACGAAATTTATAGATGGAGTGGGATGTCATGTTGAGGGTTGAATTTTTTATAGAAGTTTACATTTATTTTATTTAGCAAAAAAAAAGTTAGTTAATTTTTGTAATTATATGCCTAGAGGAACTATGAGTACGAATACTTTAAGTAATGGCTTGGCTCAAGTGTCATATGATAGGGTATAATTCGAACATAATTTAGTAGTTAATTTTTAATTTCTGAAAGTATTAAACATAAAAAGTTGTAAATATCTAATGTAGATATGAAAGATAAACCGACAAACGGAATATTGTGTCTTTTGTTTGCCGGTCATATACTCATATAACTAACTGTATATATACACGGAATAAACTAAAAAAATTGCATCAATATTGTTACGTAAATTATGATACACGCTTCCTCTGTCCCATATATTTTTTATATGTCAAATAAACATAAATTTGAAAAAGAATGTGTTAATCTGTTTATTATTTAAGTGATAAATTCTAAAGAAAATGACATAAAATCTCAAATGATAAAAATATTTTATTAGATCAATGATAACGTTCTTTTTAAATACGATTATTTAAATTACTTACGAATAATGCAAATAATATTTTTTGCGTCTTTTACCTGTATACGCTGTGAAAACAATATGTAATGCTAGATATTCCTTTGGAAGTAACGGAATAGATCGATTTACATATACGTATATCTTTAAGTTCCCAGATGGTTCATCAATTGTATATACTTGCTTTATTCCAATTCCAATATTGCCACAAATTTGATGACTATATTCTTTATTACTATACCTAAATTTTATATAATCAATACATGTTTGAGTTTTGGAATTCTGTCGCAATTTCATTTTTTGTATAACTGCATAAATTCCAATTCTCTTTTTATCACCCGTATCTACTTTAAACTCACAATTATATTCTGGTATATAAAAATTATTGGAATCCCATATTTGTTTTACAGATACTGCAGAATTTCTTCCATGTTTTTCTAAGTAAATTATATTCTTTGTATTAATTGGGTTTAATTTATCTAGAAATGACGATTTGCATATTTGTGAATTTTCAAGTGAATCTAAAAGCATAAAAAAACGAATCTATTTTAAACTCGTTATAAGTTTTAATAACAAAAATCGAAAAGTAAACAAAACACAAATTTTGACCTTTTAATTTATATAAATAAATAGAATTTCTACTTACAATTTCTATAACAGTTAGAACATTTTAATAAAAATATTACTAAAATTATTAAATGGTCGATAACTATAAATTGTTTAACCATATTTATCACTGGATTATTCTTTTATTTTAATTTATATTTTATATATACTGCGACATGTTTTGACACAAATAATTCACAATTGGAGTATTTATTTGAAATTTTAATAATTTTCTGTAGTGGAAAGTGACATTTAACCTAGACTCATACTTTCTATTTAAATTTAAAAATATGCTGTACAAATTGCATACATGCGTGTGCACGTTCGTGCAGTATGTATAGTTTTACAGTAACGATTCTACTCAGATAGCGTTTTCGTTTCTCGATTTAAGTTTTGACCTCAGAGCGGGCAAAACTCTTTCAGTTTTGCATTTTTTTTGTAGTTTTGCATTTATTTTTTAAGTTTTGCTCTTAAAATATGCACTTGAGAATCGAACAGAAAAAAGTCACATTTTTTAGATCTGTCATATTTGTTTAACAAAATAAAGGAATTCAATTTATTTTAATGTATATTATTATTTTTAAACTACATATTTAAATATTTTTATTTGAGAAAATTACATCATTAAAATATGTTTTTTCTTATTTTTTATAATATGTTAATATATTTTTTCCTTATTTTTGTTATGTTGTCGTCCTGTACAAGGCAAAACTTTTGCATCTACCTAGGTTTCGTTTCAAAACACCAAATCCCTTGCTTATTTTCTAAAGAAGGCAACTGTCATTCCAAGGGGCGTGGCTATCAGTTCTTCAACAAGAACAAAAATTGGCATTTTGTTTCCGAACGACCAATAGCCTAAATATATATATGAAGTATTAAAAATTAATAATTATGTATTAAATAAAACTTATCACAATAATTATAATAATTTAACAACAGACAAAACAAACCAAACACAGCACAAAACATGTTTGGTTAAAATAATAATAAAAATAATTATTTGCAGATTTCAAATTATGAAAAATAAAAACAAATTATTTATATGCAGATTTAAAAAAACAATTTTCATATTTCTAGTAAAAAAATGAGACACAAAATAAAATATATTTATATTTTTAATAATTGTATTTGTTTTGATTAAAATCAAATAAAATCCGCAAATGTCACTTTAAGATCTCAGTTTTTATTTTGGATCTCAAAAACAGCGAGTCCAAAATAGGCGATCGAATCGCCTATTTTGGAATAGAAATGGAGTTTTCGAACAACTTTATCTGTCAAATCGCTTGCTTAAATAGGCAAGAAATAGTTTAAGAACGACCATTTCCAGCTACAAACGTCAAAATCGGAAAACAAGCAAGCGATTTGGTGTTTACGAACGAACCCCTAGCGTTTTTGATTCTACAAAAATATGTGACTTTTTTTTGCACTTTTTTTCGAGAATCGAACTGAAAAAATGTTGACCTGAAAAACTTTTCGTTTTCTTTTCTCGATTTGGATGCAAGTTTCAAACATTTTGAGGGCAATTATTTTGAACTTTTTGACTTTTAACTAGAATTCTACTTCTACCAAACAAATGAAAGAGTGAGGCAAACACGAGCTGTCAAGCATATCTAATTATTCTTTGTAATGTTCTATCCTTGAAAAATAATTAACAAAAACAACAATTTTTAGTGGATTTGTAGTACACAATTTGAATTACTCTCATTGATCTGCAATTTTTCTATATTGTTGAACTGTCAACGCATTGATGTCGTACTCTTGAAACACTCATTCATTGTAATTTATCATAGAAGTGGCGAACTACAGTTTTTCAAACGGATGTAAACTTAATATTTGTCACAACACAGACACAAGTATAAGTAGTTCTTCAACGTTTCGTGGTCTTCAAATAAAATCAGAAAGTTGAGTTGTCAAAATTGTTGAAGTTATGTGGAGTGTGGATGCTGTTAGATGTGAATTAAATATTGCATTGCTATAATTAATGGCAAATCCAACTTTTAAATCTCTTCCAGAAATGAATGAAGAGAAAAATATGACAAAATGGATGATAATCTTATTAATTTTGTTTATTGCTATCGGTAATTAAATACTATAATTTTTAATTAAAATAACTAATTTCATTCTATTTATAGTATTAATATATTGGGCTAAATTCTTACGAAAATCTTCAAGAAACAGTATATTATTAGTAGGGTTATGTGAATCAGGAAAAACATTGGTATTTACACAAGCTGTGTATGCTCAAGTTAAAGAAACATTTACCTCAATGCTGGAAAATGTAGCTGATTTTGAAGGAAATAGTAAACCACTAAAATTAGTTGATGTCCCAGGACACGAACGATTACGTGGAAAATTTTTTGATCAATATAAGTCATCTGCAAAAGGGCTTGTATATGTAATTGATAGTGTTACATTTCAAAAAGATATAAGAGACGTGGCTGAGTGAGTATAAAATTTGAATTTTCTGTTCAAAAATTGATAGGTTCTGTAAAAATTCCCACCTCTCTGGCGTTTACATCCCATGAAGGGATTCTGCCACCTGTACATTCAGCTTTCATTCATCTCGTTCCATGCCTATGTGACCTTAGTTTCCACTTCCTATATCGCGAAGGTCTTGAGTCATGTCATCAAGCCAGCGTTGTCTGAGTTTTCCTCTTCGACGAACACCAGCTGGTGATTGTTGGGACGCTTTTTTATCTTTCTATTTAATGGAGCCCTTTCTACATGACCAATCCATCTAATCCGGTTGGATTTAATGAATCCAATTACATCGCAGCTTCCAAGGAGTTGTCTGATTTTGTGATTCATACTGATTTTCACCAACTTTACATGGACCTTAAATTGTTCGTATGACTTTCCTCTCGAACAATGATAGAATTCTACAGTCGGAGGTAGTCAGTGTCCAGCTTTCACTTCCGAAGGTAAGTGCAGGTTGAATTAATGCTTTGTAAAATGTGATCTTACATGACCGCGAAAGATGTTTTGATCGCAGAAGTTTTTAGTATGCGTTGAAAACTCTATGCGACAGTGATACGGGCTTTGATATCTGCCTGCATGTCATTTGACGATGTTATTACAGACCCGAGGTATCTGAAGTTTTCCGCGTTTCACTTCATAGTCGCCAGTAACCAGGGAGTATTCCCGGCGGTATGTTCCTAGATGTGTTTATGCATAATCCAAGTCGTTTAGCATTTCTTTAAAGCTGTGAGAGACTATTCGGAATATCACTTGTTCAACGTCCGAGCAGCACAATATCATCTGAGTAGCTAAGAATTTGACTAGATTTAAGAGGCAGGTTAAAAAGGCAGTTTTGCGTCTCGATTCGGCCTTTTCTTATCGCGTACTGAAGTGTAAATTAAATAGTACGGGGGCGAGTTCATCACCTTTTCGAACACCTGATGTTATATCGAAAGATTCAGAAACTGATTCTTGGATTACTATTCTACAATTTGATCCCGATGTTGTGAGTTTACGCAGAGAAACAAGTTTCTGCTGGATCCCTAGACATATGCGTGCGGACCAAAGATAGTCGCGGATGATACTATCATATGAAGGGCTCAGAATACAAGTGAACCAAGTCTATTGTGTGCTACAGAGGTTTGATGTTAAAGCTTTATAACAAAATTACCAATAACATTTTTTAATTATAAATTAAATTTGTTTAACCATATTTGGTCCAGCATATGCTGAACAAATGACAAAATGCATGAACATATGCCTGAACAAAATGCCTGAACTTATGCCTGAACAAGAAACAAAAAATGGTCTTGGTTCACTTGTATTCTGAGCCCTCTATATGCTTGTTTGAAATCATCGTTGAGCTGGTGAATGCTGAAGTTGTACTCCTTAAACTTTTCCAGAATTATCCTTAAGGTAAAACATTGATCTGTGGTTGAACGGTTGGGACAAAAACCACACTGATAGTCACCGATGATAGATTCGGCGAACGGGATGAGTCGAGCAAGTACGACATTAGTTAGTATTTTATATGCAGTGTTCAGCAGCGCGATGCCACGATAAGAATCCCCACCCCAATAAACGAAATAAATATTTGGATCCTGGAAAATTAATCTTTTGACTATTTCAATTTATGCATGCATAACTAAGCTTGTTCTTTTTCAGACTACAGCGATGTAATGTCTTAAATTAATAATAACTAAAAAATGTATACTCAATATTTTATTACAGTTTTCTCTACACGATTTTATCCGATCGTGAAGTGAACAACATTCCAATTTTGATTTTATGCAATAAGCAAGACGAAGCCCTAGCAAAAGGCTGCAATATTGTTAAACAGTTACTAGAAAAGGAAATGTAAGTGGCTTTAATGGTAAATTACATATATTTTTATAATTTTGTTTTTAACTATTTTAGCAATCTTGTTCGACACGAGACTTAATCAGTTACAATCAGTCGATAATTCAGATGTGAATTATGTGTATATCGGCAAACAGGGCAAAGATTTTGATTTTACACAACTTGCTCAGCGCATCGATTTTGAAGAATGCTCGGCTTTAAAGAACGATCTGAATAATTTCAATAAATGGGTCGAGAAAGCATTATAAAATAAATTAGAGTTTTATTTAAGTAATAGCAAATCAAACTATAGAAATCGATAAGCCTGAAAAACACATTAAAATCTACAGAATTATCTGTTGTTTTAATATGACACGATTTTTCAATTTCGCAATAACGTATCACCTAACCCTAAGTTAGTATATTTTTCGCAAACGTTGACAAAATTCAATTGCATAATAGCTGTAGGTGAAAAATTCACATTAGGGTCTCTGAAACCAATGAATCTCTCTCTCTCTCTCTCTCTCTTCTCTCTCTCTCTCTCTCTCTCTCTCTCTCTCTCTCTCTCTCTCTCTCACTCTCTCTCTCTCTCTCTCTCTCTCTCTCTCTCTCTCTCTCTCTCTCTCTCTCTCTCTCTCTCTCTCTCTCTCTCTCTCTCTTCTCTCTCTCTCTCTCTCTCTCTCTCTCTCTCTCTCTCTCTCTCTCTCTCCTCTCTCTCTCTCTCCCTCTCTCTCTCTCTCCTCCCTCCCTCTCTCTCTCTCTCTCTCTCTCTCTCTCTCTCGCTCTCTCTCTCTCTCTCCTCTCGGCTCTCTCTCTCTCTCGTTCAACTTAATTATTTAGAATATTTTTAATTTCGAGACTTTAACTTTATCGTCGATGTGGTTTGTTACTTAAATTAACGATAATCTATAACAATTCTCCATCGCTTATTATTTGAATTATCTAACAGTTTGGTACTACCTAAAGAGGAGAGTTGTAGGATGAATTTGATTCTTTATAATTCTTTCCTTGTTTTAACATATAATTTTTTTTCAATTATTTGTCATGCATAAGAGAGTATCAGTTTTAATTTATCTAAGTGTTCTATTGTAAGTTATATCGTATTGCATTTTAAATATGTTTTTCAACAATTTTGCAAACATTTTTCTTTATTACTTACTAGTCATGGGTGCACAGCGTTGCCACTCCAAAAAAATAAAACGTATCCAGTTTTACAAAAAAGAGTATCCAAATAAGTATCCACTTTTATAAAAAAAAGATACATGATTATTTGATATTGCTAAAGGACTAATGACGGTATATTTTGGACGATTGTTTGCTAAAAATGTTTATAACCGTATGCCCCATACTTATTTCAGCCAATGGTATATAGTTTTCTTGATTTTTAAAACCTAGCTCATTTTGAACAAAATTGTTTAAAACGACTTTTAAATTGTTAACAAAACATGTGATCGTTTTTTAAAAACTGTTTTACTGTTTGCCAATTTCTGTTACTTTTCCTTCCACTAAAAGAGACTAGACGAACAATGTAACAAATTTTATAAACGTTTTCAAAGTTTTTGGAAAACCAACATAGGTAAAATGCATATTAAAAAAATATATTCCTTGCGAATAAATTGTATCCATTTTAGCAGTTTTGCAATTTGTTTGTATCCAGTATCTATTTAATAATTTTTTTGAATAAAGGATCCAAATGGATACAAATGTATCCAAGTGGCAACGCTGAGTGCAAGATAACTAGTTTGAGTTAATGCTATTGGGTAGTGTTTATGTTATAATGGAAATTGATGTTTGTTTAATATCTCGAAAAATAATTTTTTTAATTGATTACTGAATCAAAAGGATTTATCCAATTTAAATCTGTTTCGATAGCGAAAATCTTTGCTTTTATTATTACACTGTAATTATTATGATTATTATTCGAACATTTTGTTTGGATTTTATTAAAAATTTTACTATATTAAGAATTATAATAATCTTTATTGCACTCTGAAAAAAACGTTCTATTTCCAATCGATGTATGAGATTCTCTCAACCTCGTCGCGAAGGAATATGGTGTATCGAACACCGAAATTGATTCAACAGTTGTAAAAGTTAGAACGGTGTAGTTGAGGCAACCACACGTTATGTTTAAGTGAAAATTAAATATAGTTCAACCAATTTCAAATACACCCAATTCTGTTTTTACACGGTCTTTTTTTAGACGGTTTTGATATAACACGGTCTAGAAAAAAAATTTAAATTCGTTTTTACACGGTTTTATTCGAAATAGCACGGTTTAAATTTTGAAGAAAATATATATATTTTTTTTCTATTTACAAAGTTAGGCATGCTTAGTGTTAATTATAATAAGTTATAAATTAACGTCTCTTAATATCCGAAGATACCATATCAAACTAGGGATTAGGATTAAGTTTGAATAAATTAAGTTTCTTTAAGAAGTTTATGAACGTTATCTTTAAAGAAATCTTATTTTGAGGATTAAAGCTATCAGGGAAAACCCTTGCTGGTGAGACATTCCATAGATGAGAGACTCTGCTGAAAAAATCACGCTGAAAAGCAACACTTCTGAACCTTTTTATATGAAGTGTAAAAGGATGGGCTACAAAATTTACTCTGGTGTTACGCGATAGGTTGCTTCAGGTAAAATTGATTTTATCTCAGTGGAAGTTTGTTTATCCACAATGTATTAATAGAAAATTCTCAGATCAGCAACATTCCTTCTGTGTTGCAAGGAATCTAACTCATTAATAAGAGTTGAGTTGCTAATTAGTTTAACAGCTCTGCGCTGAACAAACTCAATTTATTTCAAACTACTAAAATCAGATACACCCCATTTGTGAGAACGAGAGAGATGCAGAGAGTATAAATGATTAAAAGAAGCTGTTCGCTATTGAAAAACTTACGAAATCGTTCCAGAAACCTCAATTTTTAAACAGCGTTCTTAACTAAGTTGAAAATATGAGAATTTCATTTCATATTGTTTTCAACTTCTATTCCTAGAAGTATGTATGTACAATTGATCAGTTTTCTTTGAAGATTTTTTAACGCTAATCTTAAAGTTTGGAGGAAGAAAATTATTTTATCTTATGATACTCTTATTGATACTCTGGTGTTACGTGTCAAGTTTGCAGGCTTAGGTAAAATCGATTTGATTTAGATAGAAGCCCGTTTATCCATAATGTAAAATACCGTCAAATCAGCGATATACCAGGAATCAAGCTCATTAGTAAGATTTGAATTGCTGATCAATTTAACAGCCCTCTGTTGTATAGAATCAATCAAGACCTGTATGGTACACTCCATATGTAACAACAATAATCCATGCAGGGGCGATTACATAACTTGTAACGATCAAACTGATCGTCAGGAGATATTTTTGCTCTATAGTGTACCTGTTTTTTTTTAAATCACGAAGACAAGCGGAAAAAAACGAAAAATGGAAATGATGGTAGCGATGAAGGTATAAACCACATGTATGTTGAAATAAAATTCAGTTTGTTAGTTGAACGACTTGTAATAAGTTGAACGGAAAAATTGAAAAATGATAATTCGGGCGTAGTAACTAAAGTTAAAATTATTCTTGTTGTAAATAGGTGTGTGAACGAATTTTTTTTAAATTTAATTGTTGGTGGGCTGTTATAGGGAAAAGATAATAATAATTCTTTTGTCGTTGTATAGATACGCTAGAAAATTTTGTGTTTAATTGTACATACGTTGATGGTCTGGTATAGCCAAATAAAAATATTATTTTCTGTTGTAAATAGGTATGTGAAAGAATTTTTTTATTTAATTGTTAGTGAGTTGTTATAGCAAAAAAAAAATCTATATCTATATTCTTTTTGTTGTAAATAGATATATTTGACAAATTTTGTTGTTGAATGGTACATATGTTGGTGGACCGTTATAGCAAAGAACAGGTTAAATTAGTTTGCTGCATGTGATGATTTATGTGTTAAATCCTGTTCAAGAATAAGTAAAAGTGACAACGGTGTATATCGAGGATATATAAAGAACTAACTGATTAACTGTTGGTCCAAAACGGTGCATGTTAATTGGTTTAAATTTCAGTAGGATCAATACCTGGGTTTCAATTAATTATATATATATATATACTTTGTTGTGGATTGCTACTACCAAAACTTTATTATTCTAACGATCGCTGTAGCTGAACAGTGGCACCGCCGTATATCATCTGTTGTCACGTTGCATTATACTCTACAAAAAGAAATTCCTATATTTAAATGAATCACCAAAAGCTATAAAAGGGATATAGTATTAAATAACAACGCATATAACCGCACATACAACATCACATGAAGGTGAACGGAAAATTCAATCAACTCAACCAGTTGACGGAGGATATGTGGATGGTCGAGGATCAGCAACGGAATCAATCAACTTTAATGCAATAGTATTTTTAGTATTAGTTTCTATTTCACCCTTTTAATCAAATATTTTGTTTAACTAATAAGGTAGTAGTTGCCGAGCTATTGCTATCACTTTTGTTTCGTTCTTTTTTTTAGGTGATGAACGTAGTCCTGTCGTGCAAGCGCTTGTTATGCAGGGATGCGGTCAAACCAGAACTTATCGGTTCTAAAGTTTATTCGTGACTATATAAAACTTGGGATAAGGTTTTTCTGGCCTCATCCATCTTAGTGTATAGATTGAAAATTTAGATTGTAATTAGTTTTGTTGAATAGTAGAAGTTGGCAAATCCTACTAATGAGATTGGCTCGTGAGAATATTTGGAGTTTAATTTAAATTTTATTAGGATTATATAAGTGGCACACCTTTAGTGTATCACTTCAAAATTTAACTTACCTCTGGGTATTGAATATAAGGATTTGGTAGCTCCTGCTAGAGTAATTTGTTCTTATCAGAATTAGGATTTAATTTAATTTTTCCCAAGATAGCTATTATTAGGACACCGTGGTGTATAAATTACGAAGTATATGATTTTTTTTATCTTGTATTTGATCAACCTTATGTTTGATGGTAAACTTAATTGATTTATTCGTAATAAATGTAACTCAAAAAATGAAGTAAGGTTATTTATATGGAGTGATGTGGCGAAGAATAGTTTTACTTGGTCCTGGATGATCCTAATTTGAGTCCGGAGTAGCGGACATGAATCCACCCCAGGCTGAGCGTAAGCCGTAGCAATAAATTAAACTACCCCTTTATTCACGTATAGTACCAAGATTCCATCTCCTACAAAATTTAATTATAAACATTCCAGATGGTACCAAGATTCGATCCTAATACGTTATAGTTTGGCGCCCAAGTATACGGCTTAATAATCTAATAATTTCAATAGTTGTACATTTAACTAACTTTCTTTTTCTTTTTAGGCCAATCGGTCATAATGATCCAATATCCTTGCATCGGCAGGTTGAGTTTGATTCTGGATTTATGTTAAGGTTGGTTTAAAATTCCGTGTTGGTTTTTTTTGATAATTTCCTTTCAGTTATTTCAACAGATTTTGAATGACGAATCCAATATCTTTGCTTTAGCAATTAGAATTTGGGTCAAAAGTCATGTTAATGTTTGTCTAGTCACGATCCTTTTTAGAAGTGATTTAATATCATTGTTTTCAATTTTGAGTTTATTTAGGGCCTTTTAGCAAGGATCGTGTAACTCCTAATTTACTACTGCATTGGATCTCTCCTGGTCTTGAAACTGTTTTCGCTTCATCACTCCCTTCTCCATGTTTGAATATATTGTATTTATTTGCATAATTGTTACTTGTTTATTGTTAGGTTTCTTTAGCAAAATTAGCACGTTGTGATTTAAACAAAAATTTGTTGACATTTAACTGTTAATTATCAACATTTAAACATTAATTATTAACATTTAAATGTTGGTTATTAACATTTAAACATTAATTAATAACATTAGTTGTATTTTTTTTAGGTAATTCGTATAACAGTGGTATCGGGTGAGTTTTTTTTTGTATTATTTTTTTTGTTGTAAGCAATTTTTTTTGTCTAATTTGGATTATCATAATATCCTCCTAAATTCTTTTAAGGGCTACCTTACTGTTTAAGTTTGGAGATATTTATCCATTAAGTAAATTATACCTACGTTAATTGTTTCTCTGGCTAATCTATCTAATTAGTCCAGACTATTATAGCTTTTACCAGAACATTATTAGTCATATATTTTGTTTTTACCTTAAACGAGTGTATAAGTACTGGATTAATTTTTATGCCTCTTCTTTCAAATCATATGTACAATCATATCACATTTTTTTTCTGTTTGATTGCAAATAATAATTATTACAATTGCTAAGATTAGGATAAATTTTTGTATCTCAGATACCACATTGTTTAATTAATTAGAACCTCACATATCAATATTAAGTTAGCAATTGTTCGCTTTAACCATAGAGATATTTAACAGCCTTTTGGTTTTTTTCCGATTCGTACCATGGACGTGAAACACTTAGAAGAAGAAGAGATTAGAGTGGAGTATGAACTTAGACATATCGAGCCTAGTTCATCGGCTCTCTCCTTATTAGAGACAAAATTGGACTGTGAAAATCGATTTCCAATTTTAATTCCATTAAAGCCACATGCACGGGCAGTTGAAAACCCCGCCCACGAACTCAAACTAATTGCTTTAAAAATTAAGCGGATTAAGGCAAAATTAGACTCTTCTAAATTAATCGACGAAGATATAGTAGTAACACAGTCTCGATTGAATCATATCTTAGCTAGACTACGAAGGTTACAACAGGTCGGTTATGAAAACGGTCAAGTGAAGGAGCTTATGGCATTATCTATTCAAACGTTACAACAAGCGGAAGATGCGAGTTTGCATAACGTTTTTTCCACCACCGTGTTACCAAAATCTCCTCCAATTTATTCTGAGCCTCGTATGGTCCCACTTAATAAATCAGAGTCGCTACAGGGCGAGGTGCTGGAGCTTCTTACCAATCATGATGATGAAACGGATTTAATTGAGATTCCTGGATCGTCGAGAAGTCAAAAAGAGCCACGTTTAAATCTGCAAACAGTTGCTTCAGGATTTAAGGCAAACCAAAATAATTCCGCGATATATAGTAAAGACCACCACAGTAGTGCAGAAATTTCGTTAAGAGAACTTTGCACCGCTCTTGGAAGTACTTTAACTGATATAAGAGATAGACTAGTAGTTCCTCCCTCTACTCAACCCACTATGCGATCTAATAGCACAAATAATAACGGTCTGGATGGCTCGATCTCTAGGATAATGGCTTCTTGGAATCAAACGTTTAACGGTATAAATGATAGAATCTCTGTGGACCGATTTATCTTTAGGATAGAACACTCAGCTCGTGCGGCAAATATCACAGAGCACGCACTGAGCGTAAATTTTGGCACACTTCTTTCAGGTCTAGCAGCTGATTGGTTTTGGATGTTCCTAGAAAATCACGACTCACCTGTCATGACATGGGATTACATAAAATCAGCAATGTTGGACCGATTTAGTTTATTTAGGAGTGACCGCGACATCAAGAAAACCTTGTTGGCCCGTAAACAAGCACCCAAAGAATCATTTATCCAATTTCATGATGCTTTACAAAAGCTGGCTTTACAGTCACGTATTCGAATACCCGAAAATGAACTTTTAGAAATTCTAATCGATAACATGAGGCCTGGATTGAAAATACAACTTGCTACTCATCGATTTAAAACTATAATCGAATTATGTAACGAGTGCCGCACGTTGGAAGATGTGTGGAACGAGTATGGCTACGCTCCCGAAGCAGAGTTCCGATCCAAATATCGCGTTCAAGAAATTGATTATTGCGCGGATAGGAGAGAAGATAATCAATTCTATGACGTTAATAGGGCAACATTGTTTAGAAGTTCACCCCAAGTAGAATATACGGGTCAGAATTTTACGAATGACAATCTTAGTTCAGTGAACGGTTCTGCAACCCCTAAACCTACGGTTAATTCCTTGACTATTCCTCCATCCAGCAATTCACCTATCCCTATCTGTTGGGATTGCAAAAATACTGGGCATAGTTTTCGACATTGTACTAGACCATCTAACCGAATATTCTGTTATGGCTGTGGTACGGATAATATTAAGGTGTACGATTGTCTTGATTGTTTCCAAAAAAGAAGGCAACGAGATCCGGAAAACCGGCTTGCGAAGGATATGATACCTCGGGGATCTTTCCTTCCACGACAAATAATCCCGAAGCCGTCAACCACAGAAGCTGCCAGCAACGTGGACCCAGAGTTCTTCCAGTTCATTCGCAACAACCCAAAGTGAATCCAGATATAAAGCCTATCAACACTTCGTTTCATCGCGCGTGGAAATATTTTAGGGAAAAAAAAATTATGTCGCAAATCTATTTGCTCCTCTCTAATTACCCATGAGCCTGATGGCCGTCCATATGTTGAAGTCGAAATATTTAACAAAAAAATCCAAGGATTACTCGACTCTGGAGCCAACATAAGTGTGTTGGGTAAAGACTGCGAACATCTTCTATCTATAGTAGGGATTAACTTTAAAAATCTTCCTTCGTTACTTACCACTGCTAACGGAGCCCAAGAACGTATTCTTGGATACGTTAATGTTAAAGTGCGATTCAATGGTATGATCAGACCGTTAAAACTATATTTAGCCCCTAATCTTTCTCAAAAGTTGTATCTGGGCACTGATTTTTTTTCTTTATTTAATTTCAAACTCGTAGTAGACGACTCTCCTAAATTTTCTCCAAACATTTCTTCCATGGTTGTAGACCTTAACCCGAACAAACATACTCTTAGTCATGTTCAACAATGTCATCTTCAATCTATCATTGATACGTTCCCTTCCTCCAGTAAATTGGGATTAGGTCGTACACATTTATTAGTCCATCGCATTGACACTAAAGATGCTAAACCGATTAAACAGCGGCATTACAACATTTCTCGTGCGGTTGAGGCTGAATTATTCGCAGAAATCGATCGGATGTTAGAACAGGACGTGATTGAAGAATGCCCGGAAAGTCCATGGAGTTCCCCGGTCACCTTGGTTCGTAAACCTACTGGTAAAATACGGTTGTGTTTAGACGCTCGACGTTTAAACGAAGTAACTGAGAAGGATGCCTTCCCTTTACCCCTTATTAACGGTTTACTGAGTCGTTTGGAGAATACCAGATTCATATCGAGTTTAGATCTGAAAGATGCTTTCTGGCAGATTCCACTCGACGATGATGCAAAATGCAAAACAGCATTTACCGTTCCAGGAAGGCCTCTCTATCAGTTCAAGGTAATGCCTTTCGGGCTTTGTAACGCCCCGCAAACAATGTGCCGCCTGATGTGTAAGGTGGTTCCCTATCAATATCATGATAGGATTTTTGTTTATTTAGATGACCTATTAATAACATCTAGCACATTAGACGAACACCTGGAACTTTTACAGCTTGTAGCTCGGTGGTTGCGAGAGGCTCAATTAACCATCAATGTAGTGAAGAGCCAATTCGTTTTAAAAAGTGTTAAATACCTCGGACATATTGTAGGTGAAGGCTGCATTCGGGTCGATCCAGATAAAACTTTGGCAATTTCTGATTTCTCAGAACCAAAAACCTTCAAACAATTGCGACGATTTTTGGGGATGTGCAGTTGGTACCGACGGTTCATTGCAAATTTTTCGCAAGTAACATCTGCCCTTACCGATTTGTTGAAAATGAAAACTAAATTCCAATGGTCGTCAGAAGCCGCGGTGTCCTTTGAAAAGATTAAACATCTGCTGATTACAGCTCCTGTACTGGTTCATCCAGATTATAGCTTACCATTTTTTATTCAAGTCGATGCGTCATCTAAGGGAGTCGGAGGGGTTTTATTTCAGTGTCCTGGTGGAGAGGAGCACCCTATTGCATTTTTTTCAAAAAAATTAAACTCGGCACAGCAAAAATATACCACTACAGAGCTCGAGTGTTATGCTGCTGTGTTAGGTATAAAGAATTTCAGACATTACATAGAAGGTTTCGAGTTTGTCATCATTACCGATCACGCTAGCTTACAGTGGCTTATGCAACAGTCTGATTTGTCCGGTCGCCTTGCTAGGTGGTCATTAAAACTACAAGGGTTCAAATTTAGCATCCAGCACCGCAAGGGATCACTAAATGTGGTACCTGACACTCTCTCTCGAGCTCACTGTGAAACGTTGGAGGTTTTGAATACGTTGGTTGGCAATGAAGACATTCCGCTCCATCTCGACATGAGTTCACCTGCTTTTGAGGATGAAGATTATGTATCTAAAGTACGCCATGTTCAGCAACAAATTAATACCGACTCAAACCTCCGAGTTGATAATGGAAAATTGTTAATCTGGCAAAAATATGGGGAGCGTTATGAATCTACTGATGTCCCAGAATGGAAGGTCTACATTCCATCCAGTTTAACATTATCCTTGATAACCCAAGCTCACTGCCCTCCGTCGAGTTCACACCTGGGAATCAGTAAGACGTTGGAACGTCTGCAACGTTATTATTTTTGGCCTAAAATGTCTCGGGATGTTCAGCTTTTCATTAATAACTGCCAAACCTGTAAAATGATGAAGGCAGTCAATCACCAGCTACGCCCACCTATGGGTGCATTCACAAAAATTGATCGCCCATTTCAGAGATTATATTTGGACTTTCTTGGTCCTTATCCTCGTTCTAGATTAGGGAATTCATATATACTCATTGTAATGGATCATTTTAGCAAATTTGTTTTGTTAAAAGCGTTACGAGAAGCGTCGTCTACCGCGGTATGCGATTTCCTTGAGAAGGAAGTATTTCAGGTGTATTCAGTGCCGGAGTCCATTGTTACCGATAACGGTAAACAATTTAAGAGCCATCTGTTTTCCAGTGCTCTGTCAAAGTATGGAGTCAGGCATAGCTGTACACCGTATCATTGTCCTCAATCTAATGCAGCAGAACGAGTCAACCGCACGATATTAGCCGCTATTCGATCATACATAGGGGAAAATCATACGAGTTGGGATGTATTTTTACCCCAAGTTGCTTCGGTTCTTCGAAATGTTGTTCATTCATCCACGTCATATTCCCCTCATTTCCTAGTGTTCGGTCAACATTTTATTTCCCATGGTTCTGACTATCAATTAAGACGTATGTTAGGGTGCCTGGATTCTAATGAGGTGCATTTGGTAAACAAAGGTGCGCGCTTGGACTTAGTTAAGGACAGGGTCATTATACATCTCAAACAAGCTTATGATAGGAATGTTAAAACGTACGACACGCGTAGCAAACCACGAGAATTTAATGTTGGACAAAGGGTGTTGGTGAGAACGTATCATCAAAGCAGTTCTCTTCGAAATTTTTCTGCAAAATTTGCTCCAAAATATGTTCCAGCTGTAGTGGGCGTTAGAATTGGTAATGTGGCTTATCAATTGGAGGATTTAAACGGTCGTACAATCGGAATTTATCATGCAAAAGATATCCGCACTTGATGTTCATCGTATTCACGTATACAATTTGAAGTTTGCCCGGCGTTTGAGACATCTCATGGGTGTAGGTCGTCCCCACGCTGTAACGATCAAACTGATCGTCAGGAGATATTTTTGCTCTATAGTGTACCTGTTTTTTTTTAAATCACGAAGACAAGCGGAAAAAAACGAAAAATGGAAATGATGGTAGCGATGAAGGTATAAACCACATGTATGTTGAAATAAAATTCAGTTTGTTAGTTGAACGACTTGTAATAAGTTGAACGGAAAAATTGAAAAATGATAATTCGGGCGTAGTAACTAAAGTTAAAATTATTCTTGTTGTAAATAGGTGTGTGAACGAATTTTTTTTAAATTTAATTGTTGGTGGGCTGTTATAGGGAAAAGATAATAATAATTCTTTTGTCGTTGTATAGATACGCTAGAAAATTTTGTGTTTAATTGTACATACGTTGATGGTCTGGTATAGCCAAATAAAAATATTATTTTCTGTTGTAAATAGGTATGTGAAAGAATTTTTTTATTTAATTGTTAGTGAGTTGTTATAGCAAAAAAAAAATCTATATCTATATTCTTTTTGTTGTAAATAGATATATTTGACAAATTTTGTTGTTGAATGGTACATATGTTGGTGGACCGTTATAGCAAAGAACAGGTTAAATTAGTTTGCTGCATGTGATGATTTATGTGTTAAATCCTGTTCAAGAATAAGTAAAAGTGACAACGGTGTATATCGAGGATATATAAAGAACTAACTGATTAACTGTTGGTCCAAAACGGTGCATGTTAATTGGTTTAAATTTCAGTAGGATCAATACCTGGGTTTCAATTAATTATATATATATATATACTTTGTTGTGGATTGCTACTACCAAAACTTTATTATTCTAACGATCGCTGTAGCTGAACAGTGGCACCGCCGTATATCATCTGTTGTCACGTTGCATTATACTCTACAAAAAGAAATTCCTATATTTAAATGAATCACCAAAAGCTATAAAAGGGATATAGTATTAAATAACAACGCATATAACCGCACATACAACATCACATGAAGGTGAACGGAAAATTCAATCAACTCAACCAGTTGACGGAGGATATGTGGATGGTCGAGGATCAGCAACGGAATCAATCAACTTTAATGCAATAGTATTTTTAGTATTAGTTTCTATTTCACCCTTTTAATCAAATATTTTGTTTAACTAATAAGGTAGTAGTTGCCGAGCTATTGCTATCACTTTTGTTTCGTTCTTTTTTTTAGGTGATGAACGTAGTCCTGTCGTGCAAGCGCTTGTTATGCAGGGATGCGGTCAAACCAGAACTTATCGGTTCTAAAGTTTATTCGTGACTATATAAAACTTGGGATAAGGTTTTTCTGGCCTCATCCATCTTAGTGTATAGATTGAAAATTTAGATTGTAATTAGTTTTGTTGAATAGTAGAAGTTGGCAAATCCTACTAATGAGATTGGCTCGTGAGAATATTTGGAGTTTAATTTAAATTTTATTAGGATTATATAAGTGGCACACCTTTAGTGTATCACTTCAAAATTTAACTTACCTCTGGGTATTGAATATAAGGATTTGGTAGCTCCTGCTAGAGTAATTTGTTCTTATCAGAATTAGGATTTAATTTAATTTTTCCCAAGATAGCTATTATTAGGACACCGTGGTGTATAAATTACGAAGTATATGATTTTTTTTATCTTGTATTTGATCAACCTTATGTTTGATGGTAAACTTAATTGATTTATTCGTAATAAATGTAACTCAAAAAATGAAGTAAGGTTATTTATATGGAGTGATGTGGCGAAGAATAGTTTTACTTGGTCCTGGATGATCCTAATTTGAGTCCGGAGTAGCGGACATGAATCCACCCCAGGCTGAGCGTAAGCCGTAGCAATAAATTAAACTACCCCTTTATTCACGTATAGTACCAAGATTCCATCTCCTACAAAATTTAATTATAAACATTCCAGATGGTACCAAGATTCGATCCTAATACGTTATAAACTTCTCCATTAAAAGAAGCATTTTGCTATTAAAAACCTAACTCAACGACCCAAAAATATTAGTTTTTTAACAACTTTCTTAGTTAGGCTAAAAATATGAGAATTCCACTTAATATTATTTTTAATGTCAACTCGTAGAAGTCTAACGAATTCTTTCTCTTCAAGATCATTTTTCTTCAAGAATCAAACTTTAATGGAAATGGATTAGATGTTGATAACCTAGAAAAATAGCAAACTTGAGTTTTGCTCGCGTTGAACTTAACATTTTTAGCAATACCCGATTCCATTAATGTTTTTAAATCAATATTTAATGACTCTATCACATTTGACCTAGTTTCATTAAACTCTGAGTATTATTAGGTATTTCAGTAGAAGCATTAAGCGTGCATCATTAGCAAAACTATGGATTTAATGAATCGTTGAGTGCAACAAGTCAATAAGAGCAGGAATTGGGGATAGAGTGGAACTTTGAATAAGGCCTGCATTAGTTGAAAAGATATCTAATGAAAAACCGTCGACATTGACTTGATATTTACGCTCAGATATAAAGATCTAAACTCAGGAAATAATTTGCTCGTCTAAGTCATAGCATCTCAATTTGCATATAAGATTGTTGAGCTATACTTTGTCAAATGTTATGACTATATCAATTAAACAGCACTGAAAGTTTCACTATGATTTTCAAGTGACTCGTTCCAGATATGTTTGACAAAGAAAGTAAATTTTTCGTCACTCTTTCTTTCGGTGAAAACCTCATTGTCTTTAAGTATTTTTGACCAATTAACTAAGAACCTCATATTTTTAAAATTAATGTTTTTTTTCAAATATTTTAGCTACAATCGACCAGTTTGATATGGGTTTGTAATTTGTTGGATCCGTTTTCGTACCTTTTTTGGAACTGGCTGTACACTAGCCATTTCCCAAAAAAACTAATATTTTAAATTATATACGAAAAGCCTTACTAATATAAACAACCGATCTATATTCAAGCCCGCCGATCTATATTGTAGCCCGCCGATGGAACAGCATGCTTGATCGAGGTGGTGAAACGTACGTTATCGCATTAGACATTCGAAAAGCATTTGATCGAATCTGGCATGCCAACTTCATGTAGACGTAAAGCATATTCAAAATTGTCTCACCGATCAAAACATTTCGATATCTATCGATAGTTTTTCTTCTGAGTCTAAATTAATTATATCTGGTGTTCTCAGTTTTATTCCCCACTCTTTTTAATTTATATCAACGACCTGTTGAAAATTATCAGTAACACGACAAATAGTTTTGCAGATGATATACAGTACATTGTACAGGTCATTCGTTCCCCTATCTTGAAAGGTAAAATGAATGTAAAAATAAATCTAGCCCGGAGAAACGTTGTTATAAATGTAAACGAGGACCTTGAAGAAGAAAAGGACCGAGGACCGAGAAAAAGTCGCCGATTGAGGTAAAAAAATTTAGTCAATTCTGATTTCTGAATTCCACCAAAATACAGCTATTGATTGTTTTCAGATCATAGACCGAGTTCCCCAATAATACTTCCATTAGTATCTATGATGAACAAATAGCCTCCTAAATAGATGTGAAAAATATTTCACTCCGTATAATTTACTCCACATTTATAAGTTCTACATTCGTTCATGTATGGAATGAAAGTTTTTTTTCAGTGTAAAGAAGTTTTTCTGAGATAAGATGAAAAATGCTTTCAAATTGCGAAATTCCAGTGAATTACAATAATTACTTTGATCTTAATCACTCACAAAATCTCTCAAAATTTTATTTTTTACGCCAAAAAGAGTAAAAGTTTTTTTATTTTACATTATGCCCGTTGCATATTGCCGCTATCTCATTAGAAAGGGAATTCAGGAAAATTCGTTATGAAAATACTCAATTTACATTGTGTCATTTTTATTGCAACTTATTTATTTTAATATGGAAAAAATTTCAAAATCTCGTTTTAATTCTATTTATTTATTCAAATATTTGTGAGTTCACTATATGTTTTGTTTTTCCGTCTAGTGCATACACGAATAAATCACAAGGCTTTCCTAACACGTCAGCCACATACAGTTGTCCATGTGAGAAGCATGGATTCTCCAAATCTAGTCCACATACTTGCAGTAACTGTCCTTGTGCTTTGTTGATCTTCATTGCAAAAGCGAATTGCACTGGAAACTAAACGTTTGAATTCAAATGCCATATCTGTTGGGATCATAGTCCGTCGTTGGAACAGCATACTTGATTGAGGTGGTGAATCGTACGTTATCGCATTAAACATCTGAAAAGCATTTGATCGAATCTGGCATGCCAACTTCATGTAGACGTAAAGCGTATTCAAAATTGTCTCACCGATCAAAACATTTCGGTATCCATCGAAAGTTTTTCTTCTGAGTCTAAATTAATTATTACTGGTGTTCTCAGTTTTATTCCCCACTCTTTTTAATCTATATCAACGACCTGTTGAAAATTATCAGTAACACGACAAATAGTTTTGCAGATGATATACAGTACATTGCACAGGTCATTCGTTCACCTATCTTCAAAGGTAAAATGAATGAAAAAATAAATCTCGCTCGGAGAAACGTTGTTATAAATGTAAACGAGGACCTTGAAGGAGAAAAGGACCGAGGACCGAGAAAAAGTCGCCAATTGGGGTAAAAAATTTAGTAAATTCTAATTCCACCAAAACACAGCTATTGATTGTTTTCAGATCATAGACCGAGTTCCCAATGATACTTCCATTAACATCTATGATGAACAAATAGCCTCCTAAATAGATGTGAAAAATATTTCATTCCGTATAATTTACTCCACAGTTATAAGTTCTACATTCGTCCATGCATGGAATATTGTTGTCAAGTCTTGTGTGGTTCATCTTTTTCGATCTAGGCTCTTTTAGATTATGTTCAAAAGCATGCTTTACGAATTGTTGGCGACCGAAATTTAACATCAAACCTTGATTTCCTACAACATTGTCGCACTGTTGCTAATCTCTGATTTGGTTTTTGTTTTTTTATCAAACAAATTGGGCATACATGCACAAAACATTTAATTTGGCTTTTATATAGTCTCTTAATAGTTTTTTGAACAAATCATTTTATTCTACCTATTTGTTACAGAAATAAAGGGTATGGAACCAATCCCCTTTTTTTCTATGTGCTGCATGTCTTTTTATGCACGGTTTTTTTTTACACGTCTTTTTCTGGAACGTATCTACCGTGTAAAAACAGAATTGGGTGTACTTATGTTTTAGAATAAAATATTCATGATATATGTAAGGCCAAAGTCAAAATATTTCTTTGGAAATAGTTATTAACATCATTCTACTTCTGTTTTATTGTATGTAACGCTTTTCTAAAATCAACCTCATTCTGCTGTCAAAAATAATTTGTATCTGTACTTCTCCCAGTGGCGAAGCGTGCTTCTGAAACTAGGGTAGACATATTCAAAAGCTTTATTAATATGCCAGTAGAAACTAATTATTGTACATTAAGATGAAAGGACAGAAAGCTAAGGTTTTTGGACGTATGTGGAGTTTGCGGGTCGAGGCGCCAACCGAGATTTGCACCCACATTAAGTTTAAAATGACTTACGTCCGTGCATCATATACTATATTTTTTATTCGCCGCAAGCAAAATATTTAAAAAAGATTGTTCAATCTAAATCAAAATTAAAAATTTTAAAAATTTTGAAATAAAAATATTTTGTACAAAAGATAAAGGATATTGTAGAGTAACACAAACATTGTTTTAAGTTTTGGGGAGCGATGAATATTAAACATAAAATTCTATGTAAAAGTACCAATAAAAGTACACGTAGAACTTTCTCAAAATTCAAAAAATATTCCAAAAATTATAATAAAATCCAAAATTTAAACTTTTTCAACATTCCACAAATTTTCTAAAAATTTAAAAAATCAAAAATTGAAACTATTTTCAAAATTCCAAAATTAATGCAAGAAATATATCAAAAATTCAAACTTTTCCTAGAACTCTTAAAATATTGCAATAATGTAACAAAATTAAAAATCCAAATTTTTCCCAAAATGCCAAAAATATTGCAAAAATTATAACAAAATCAAAGATTGAAACTTTTATCAAAATTCTAAAAATATTCCAAAAATTAATCCAAAATCAAAGATTCAAATTTATTTTCCAACTGTTCCTGTTATTCAAAAGTTGTGGAATCGAATCTGGAATCACACAAAAAATTGCTCAAGAAACATCTAACTAATAATTACAATTTTTGTTGAAAACGACATTCAATCTGCAATAACTTGATATTTGCCAACTGATCCTACAAGTTGGGAGGAGTTGAAACTGGAAGGAATCATATTCCATGCCCAATTTCAAGTTCAATTTGTTTTTCAAAATTAATGTTTAGTTACATTTCATGTCATCCAAATAAATACTTTTATATATTTTATATCTTCATGTCATCCAAATAATTTCTTTTATATTTTTTATATCTTCCTAGGTAGTCAAAAATGTTTCCCATGATATGTTTTTCAAAAAAATTGGAAACAGAATATATAAACAGATATAGACATAAACAAAACTGTCTATCCAAGAAGGAACAAAAGTTGAAAATTTGTTGTTGTTGCTATTGCTTATTACGGTAGTCATAATTTGAAACGTCTACTGTGAGAAAGACATTTTTGTTTATTTGTATGAAACTGGGAAACGTTTGTATTAAAGTTTCAGGAACATAGCTGAATTGTTTATGCGAACAATATGAAAATGAAGTTTCATATTTATATTATGTTTGGGTAGACACTGTCTAGTGTGTCTATACCGACGCTTCGCCACTGACTTATTCCAATCACTTTGATATATTGTTTGAATTTTGAAAGCAGTTTCTCTTCGTTTGAATAATAAACTGCTAACTTTGGTATGAGGTTGACATTAATTTAATATTTTTTTCAGTGTAAATAAATTTGTGATTTTTCTGAGAATGTTTTTGAACGCATGTTCATTATTTTTAAATTCTGGTTTAATTGCATCTTCACTGACATATATTTCAGGTTAGTTAAAAATGTTTTTTGCCGTTGGATGCTCCATATAGTATAGGGCATAGGCTGTACTCAAGTCTCCTTTGCCTGGTAATAACTTCTACAATTCAATCCATTTTCTATTTGAATTTCACTTTAAAAGTTTATTTAATTTATTATTAACTATATGGGTGATCAACCTATAGAGCGCTTCTCCGATTTGTCAATAGTGTTGTAACGGCCTATTTCGATTTTTACTCTAAAATAAGAATATCCATAGAAATTTGCTAATGCTTTGCTATTTGCTATGTCTACAAACAAAATATTTTCATTGGTTTCAGTTCATTGGTTGAGTCACACAATATCATTAATAAAATAATACATGTTTCTGTCTATATGAATAATGAACATTTTTTTATAAAGCTTAGTCATAGTATTACATAGTGTTCCTGATTTCTCGACTTTTAAATTTCTCGAGAAAGAAAACTAGAAATACATATTTCTCGAGAAATCTCGAGATCTCGAGAAATATATTTCCTTAGAATTCTTTGTTTATAACGTCAAATTGAAAACCAATGTATCTTTACACTTATTTTTTAACTATGCATATTAAATGAAACAATTTTTTTAATTGTAAATAATAAATTTAATAATTCCGGACAGCTTCCATTTACAGGGATTAAGCCCAAATTATCCGATTCAGTGATATTACAATATATTTGAAGATCCATAAATATTTTGTTGTTGATGTCAGTCCATTCGTCTAGGGATATGCTAAACTTTTTGTTACTGTTTTTAATAAATTAATTTTATTTAGCAACTAAAGCTTTTAGTTTCGAAAAACTTAATGATTAGTTCTTTTACATTTGAAGGATTTTTCGGAAAATTGTTTGTCGAATAAAGCTTTTTTTTGTAACTCTGTGGAAGAAAAACCCATCAATAGCCACTAATTGAGCAATTGCTTCACTCATCGATGGACACTGCCTTGACATGAATTTATCGATATTTTGCATATCACTGTTGATTTGCATATCACTGAATACTTCTTCCACCTGTGCCCGACTCTGGATGTTTTCTTTTCAAAGAATGCGCATTGAAATGTCGATGAAGACCAGTAGTTGCAGATCCTTACATAATATCGTTTTACCACAAATATTGCAGTTTTAATGAATCCTTACTGTTTGTGGTAAAATATGTAATTTGCCACTTTATAATGGCTTGGACTTTTATACTAAACTATTATTCGAAGAATTTAAAAAAAAAGGAAATTTGCGGGATATGGATATGTATCCCCAAACTAATCTATTCAGGAATCTCTTATGTTGGCTAAACCTTTAGCCCATGAAAATGAAAATTACAAAAATAACTAAAATTTAATAACAATATTAATATTAATTAAAAGAGTTACTTGTTCTAATATTGTGGATTGATGGTTCCCTTGTCCATTATTGTTGCAAGATCCAGTATTATATCTCGTATCTTTAGATCATCTGCACGATGATGTTTATGGCAATTTTCAAAATCTCAACAATTCCCTCTTCACTTCTGGATGATATAATTTTGTTTTAAACATGTAGTTGTGACTTTGTTGCAGGTCCCCAAAACCTTTTATAATTCAACATCACGGTATGCCGGATCAAAAAAAGATGTTTGTTACGGTTGTTATTAACGAAAAACAAAGCTTTATTTTAAATAGTTCTTGGTAGAACAAAGAAAGTTAATATATATTTGTTCTAATTGATCAGTTGTTATTCGTAATATTAACAATATCATACTTTATTCAATTTTCACAAACTTTGATTCATATCTGAGTTTTACTAACCAAAATAACCTTTTGGTTTGTTATCCTAATCACTGAAGGTGATTTGTTTCTCTCACACCCACTTGGAATCTTTTTCTCAGACAAAAAGTTAGAACTAACAGACTTAATTGATTCCTTTTTTTTCTATTTTTTTTTTTACTTTTAGAATTGAATGAGATCATTACTTTTGATCTGAACACGGAATTTTTTTAAAAATTTTTCTTATCATGTTTCTCTTTGGAAACTATCAAAACCCTAATGAATGAATCAAATTAGAAAAATGTGATTTTTTTGACATCTTCTAATGAAAATCGTGTAACACCAAGATTCAGCAAAAGTTGAGTAACGACATCTGTTCGTTAGAAATGAAAATAAAATTGGTACGTTCGTTTATTTTTATAATATACTCGAAATTTAGCTGGCCGTTAAGTATTAGAAAATTTTAAAATTATTATTAATGTAAAAATGAACTGAAACTATTGAAATAAATTTTTATTGAATTAGAAAAAGAAGATGAATTGGTTTTATTATTGTTTAGGTGAATATAGCGGACGTTACACCATGAATTCAAGGTAAAAACCAAGATATTTACTCTTGAAATCACAAAAACGTCGTCACCCCCTCTATGTCAGAAACCACCGAACTACTTCCAACAATTATTCTGTATCTGGGATCGAGTTATCAATGGTGACCAACGTCAGGGTCGATGATCAAGTTCAATACTCATGAAGTTCCTAGGAACTATCAGTGAGTACTGAAAACGATCATCCATCCATCTAACGTCAGCACCATTGAACCCTCGATACAACCAGTAAAATATAACACTGAAGATGTGAACCCCAGAGACGACAACCAGACAGAGGAACAACCCTACCGAACGTAAGACATCATTCCCTGATGTCTTTCGCGTGATGGACTCCAAGACTCTTACCGCTCATCTATGCACTCGTAGAGTACATTTCCAATCTTAGTCTTAATCATTGCAGGTAAGAACTTTGGAGCCAATTTTGCCGAGAATTTTTTTGTAGCGTCACTCAAATGATGTTGCCGTACAAACACACGTTGTTGTGGTTGAAAAGTCCGTAGTTTAGATCGCAGGTTATACTGATGTTGCGATTTTTTGAAAGCTGCTTTTAAATTTTCCTGAACCCGATTCCTGAGCAGAGTCAAATGATCAGAGCGTTCTATTTCCTCACCAGCATCTTCACCAAGCTTGTGTAGTGATCTCAACAAATGGTAAGTATTCCCATCCGATATTGGATGTTGACCAAATAATAAGTAGTACGGTGAGGACTTGGTAGCTGAATGTACTGCAGCCCGCAGTGCATATGCGATTTCACCAATTTGTGAATCCCACTTGGTATGTTGACCTTTTATGAACGCTCGAATTGCTGCTAGGACTGACCTATTGACCCGCTCTGACGCGTTGCTTTGAGGACTTTAGACACCGGTCCTAATGTGTTTAATGCCGAAATCTGACAAAAGATTTTGAAAGTTCCTACTAGTGAACTGTTTACCATTGTCACTGTGTAGAAACTCTGGCACCCCATATGTAAGAAACACTTCGTTCCTTAGAAAAGCATTCACCTTCGGTGAAGTTGCGTTTCTAAGTGGTTTCAGTAGTACAAACTTCGTAGCATGATCCAGAACTATCAATAACACCGTATTCCCAAGTGTAGAACGAGGGTACGGTCCCAAAAAATCTATATAGACTCTCTGCCATGGACGTGCTGTTTCGAATTGATATTGCATCGGAGGACGCAATATCTGATTCGTGGCTTTTGTTTGTTTACATGTGTCGCAGGACACAACATAGTTGTGTACCTGTGACGCCATGCCCGGCCAATAATAAAGACGTCGAAGTAATTCTAAAGTCTTTTTAACACCTCCATGAGCAGCAGTACGATCATCGTGATGTTTCTGAATCATGTTGGAAGTCATCGGTTTTGGTATCCAGAGTTTCCACACAGGAACATCGTTGGGTATTGCATCAGGTCTAGGCTCAATACGTATGTATAGCTTATCATCCACGACTTTAACTGAAGGAAAGTCCTTGGGTGATGATTGAACTTTAGCTATCATATCTGTATACTCTTTATGCCGATAACCTTCAAAATATTTATTTATTTTTTTAAAAAAAAACAAAAAATATTTATTTATATCTTGATGTTATTTGCTTAATTAAGAAAAATTTGTATTTACTTAAAAATTATTTATTCCTAAATTTAATTTATTTAATAAAAAATTTTATTTATTTATTCTCAAAAATTTATTGTTTTGATTTAATTTATTTTTTTATTTAATATATAGATAAGAGATTCCCAAATTCAGATTCGTCTGGAGACAACATAAAAGTAAGTATGGCTACAATATCCATATCATTTAGTATTTGAATTATCGCGTTCGCGAGCCCACTCCAACAATGCATGTGAGAACCGACTAGAAAAGCCCCTAACGACCAGATTCTACAGACCAGTTTCTCCCCAACCTAACAAAAACAATCGCAACTGTCACGATTAGACCCTAGGCCCATTTCTACTGACCCAGCTGCGGTTGTTCTACCTAAAAATAAATTACCATTAAACTAATGCCAAAGTTGAAGAAAGCTCCCGAACACCAGACTTCAAATCCTAAACTCCATGAAAATTGTCTATTGCAAGCTAAATGTAAAAGTGGAAAAATTTTGAAGTTGTGTGAGGTGAAGCCTCGATCCTGATAAAAAAAATAGATTGGTTCTCCTCTTCATTTCGTTAAAGAAGCTTCTGTGCAGGGAATGGCACTACTGGTTTGTACCTAAGTACAAACCAGCAGTAGTCATCCCCTTATCACCAGAAAACTTCCTCTGAGATGAAGAGAAGAAACCAATGAACTTCGATCGCATATCCATAATGGACAGAGGCGATCTAAGAACATAATTATGTTAAGGGGATAAGCCCCATGGATGGCTTGTTAGGCCTACCGCTAAGAAAAAAGATTTATTTACTAATCCTATATACAAAAATATGTACATATATGTACAATTATACAACAATTAACCTACTATATACAACTATATACAATTAAAGCTACCATAGTACCACCAAAAAAAAATTCATTAAAAAAATGTGGACCCAAATCGTTTTTTTTTTCAAATACAAAAAAAATAAAAGTTTTCAAATATGCACACAATTTCCCGGGGCCACTTGCGGTCCCAACCACCGTCGAGGGTTCTCCTTCCTGTGGTTGGATTCGAAGATGGCGCTCTGCTCAGCCAATGTCTCCGCATAAGCGTGCGTGACTGAAGAGAACTCCACCTCCTCTTCCAACCACGCCGCCTTCTGTACCTTCCTCCTGTTCTTCTTCTCGCTCCACCTTTTTCTATCCCTCTCTAGCCTCCTCAACCGATATCTCTCTCGCGCATCCATCACTTCATCCGCTATCTCATTTATCATTTCACCCATCACCTCCTCATACTGCTCAATCACTATGTCATCCATTAATTCCATAAACGTTATCTTTCTTCTCTCATTCATCTCATTCACTTCCTCCACTCCATGCACTACCTCATCGTTCAACTCATTTATCTCCTCATTCATCACTCCATCCGCCAACTCATTCACTTCCTCATTCACAATCCCACTTATCACTACATCTATCATCTCTTCATACTGCTCATACATTATATCATTCATCAGTTCCAAATATATTTCATTCCTTTTCTCATTCAGTTCTGCATTCATTTTTTCCTTCTCCCTCTCATTCACCACATTCATAACTAAACTCACAATCTCACTTATCACTTCATGCACCTCATTCACCCCTGGCTTGACCACTGCCTGACCCAACTCTCCTGGCCCCGGCCAACGCTTGCTCCTAAACGAGCCATAATTTCTGATTGTGTACATATTAGGGAAAAAAATAGAAATTAAAAATTGAAAACCAATTCCAAAAAATTCCAATAAAATATCAAAACCAATTCCACAATAACGCACCTAAATTCTTTGTAAAACTTATAGCAAAGATTCAGGGATTCAATTTAGATTATCGTTTGACGTCTTTTCCTTATATAAAAACCTTATTCGTAGTCTTTATTATAAGTCTATTTGAATTATGTTTAATACTTCTCCCTTTCTTTAGATTGTTACAAACAATCGGTTTGAACTAAGATAAGAAAGACTTACAATTAGCATAGATGTAAGATATATATAACTACCTAATTAATAAAGAATTTGTTCCAATTTTATCTTCATTAAAAATGAATGAAATGAATAAAAGTTTCAGTCATCCATACACACCATTTCACAAAAAAAAACAACAACTGGTTATCAAAAAAAAAATCTATTCCTTATATTGAAAATTTATAAATCAAAAAACCCGGTTTGACGGCTGACGCCCAAACCGACTTTTTATTAGGTTCACCAACCTAAACAGGTTTTTAAAACAACTATCACAAAAATCAAAACCGTTATTCCAGTTCTTTTCAAGGTCCGTCCCTGTTTCGGCGCCATCTCTGTAATTTGCCACTTTATAATGGCTTGGACTTTTATACTAAACTATTATTCGAAGAATTTAAAAAAAAAAGGAAATTTGCGGGATATGGACATGTATCCCCAAACTAATCTATTCAGGAATCTCTTATGTTGGCTAAACCTTTAGCCCATGAAAATGAAAATTACAAAAATAACTAAAATTTAATAACAATATTAATATTAATTAAAAGAGTTACTTGTTCTAATATTGTGGATTGATGGTTCCCTTGTCCATTATTGTTGCAAGATCCAGTATTATATCTCGTATCTTTAGATCATCTGCACGATGATGTTTATGGCAATTTCCAAAATCTCAACAATTCCCTCTTCACTTCTGGATGATATAATTTTGTTTTAAACATGTAGTTGTGACTTTGTTGCAGGTCCCCAAAACCTTTTATAATTCAACATCACGGTATGCCGGATCAAAAAAAGATGTTTGTTACGGTTGTTATTAACGGAAAACAAAGCTTTATTTTAAATAGTTCTTGGTAGAACAAAGAAAGTTAATATATATTTGTTCTAATTGATCAGTTGTTATTCGTAATATTAACAATATCATACTTTATTCAATTTTCACAAACTTTGATTCATATCTGAGTTTTACTAACCAAAATAACCTTTTGGTTTGTTATCCTAATCACTGAAGGTGATTTGTTTCTCTCACACCCACTTGGAATCTTTTTCTCAGACAAAAAGTTAGAACTAACAGACTTAATTGATTCCTTTTTTTTCTATTTTTTTTTTTACTTTTAGAATTGAATGAGATCATTACTTTTGATCTGAACACGGAATTTTTTTAAAAATTTTTCTTATCATGTTTCTCTTTGGAAACTATCAAAACCCTAATGAATGAATCAAATTAGAAAAATGTGATTTTTTTGACATCTTCTAATGAAAATCGTGTAACACCAAGATTCAGCAAAAGTTGAGTAACGACATCTGTTCGTTAGAAATGAAAATAAAATTGGTACGTTCGTTTATTTTTATAATATATTCGAAATTTAGCTGGCCGTTAAGTATTAGAAAATTTTAAAATTATTATTAATGTAAAAATGAACTGAAACTATTGAAATAAATTTTTATTGAATTAGAAAAAGAAGATGAATTGGTTTTATTATTGTTTAGGTGAATATAGCGGACGTTACAAATATTTCCAAACATCATCGTATTGATTTGGGTGATGAAAATGGTTAAATTTTTTAAAACAATTTTACTTACTATATATATGTTGTTTCTTGAATTTTTTTTGTTTCTGATTGTTTTGTTTTTCATACAAAATGTCAAACTATTTAAAATGCAATGGTGCATAAATCTACCTTACCATAATTTTAGTTCTCTTTTGTTCCGAAAAGCGCAAACATTTATATTTTTGATTGTTTTTAGTAAATTCGACGTTTAATTTTTTAAATAAAGGAAACATATTTTTCTCGAGAAAAATAATAAATTTCTTGAGAAATGGAGATTAGATTTTTGTTAAATTTCTCGAAAAATTCTCGAGAAATATTTCTCGAGAAGAAACAATAGTATTACATGTAGATATAATACGGTTGTTCAAATTTATGGAAGGGAGAATTATTGTCTGTAGTTGTAGAGGAATTGTATATTGAGATAATGTATGGAAATGGGTTGACTTGCATTTTATATTAAGATGAGATGAATTTTAAATTTGTGTGCAATGGAAAGAATAATCTTAGAGAAGCAAGAGGTGGAGAATCTAGTTATATAAATCGATCAACTGTTCGATCGGGATTCTTATGTAATTTTAAATCAAAATGAAAAGATCATAATGTAAATAAAAATCAAAATTATGTAATTTAAAATCAGGAAGTTAAGTTTATCGTGCAATCAGTGTTAATGTTGTAATTGGCTGATAGTTTTGAGTGTGTGATGTTTGGGAAAAAATATATTGAAGAGGATCATCATGCATACTTATAATGCAAACTTTTGTTTTGATTTTAATACATATAATTTTTGTTAGTTTTCTTAGTTAAATTATTTTCTTTGTTATTTAACCATGGTTTTTTGATATACCCAATTCGGATTCCCATTTATAAAGTTCAATTCCCTCACGTATGGCGCCAAAACAGGGACGATAATTCTTTGTGTTTTTGGCTAAGAAAAATAACGGTAAACCGAAAAACCGACATATTTTATATTTTGTTTAGATTTTTATATAATTTATATTTGATATATTTTGAATTTTTTGTTGTGAATTTATTGAATCGTTCTATAAACTGTTAGTTTTTTTTTGTGGAAATGTATTTTGCAGAAACTAAAAATCTGGTACCTCTAAAAAAGGATCCAGGAGGGCTTACACTCTTAACGGTTTCCTTTGGTCGCTGGATCGCCTCTATCTCTGACATGCGATCGACCAAATAATGTTTATAAATTCGCAATGTCACTTTAGCTTTCCTTCGGAGATTAGCTACGGTTTTACTCGGGTAGTGTTTGGTGAAGGAGGTTGGCGCTGGGTAGTGGAAGTGAAAGTCAAACCAAGTGGAAGTCAAGTGCCGTTCTCTAGCACGAAGGACTCTTCCATAGGATTGGAGTGGTATAGTCTAATCTCATATCTTGTTTGGAGAGCAAACACTCAACACCAATCTATCTTTCTTCACCAATTTTGTCTTTAAGACAATCCATCATCTATTGTAATAGTAGTGCTATTGAGGAGGTTGAGAGCTGGGAGCTGGAGTTTGCGGTTTGCCTTCGGTAATGATATTATTTTTAATTTTGTTTTAGATTAGGGACGAGAGGATTCGCTAGCTGGTTTGTCGAAACAGACATTTGGGCTGGAATATAAAGTAGCTGCTGAGTCTCTCAAATTTTGGTGAGGCTCCAGAGCGTGGGTTTTAGGATTTTGACCTATATTCGCTCTAGCCCTCACATATCGTTTTTGGGGAGACATCGCGAGTTCGATCTTCCTCTTCGGTCCTACTTCAGCAGCATTTATATCTAGTTTTCTTACAGTATGTTGCAATACGTGTTCTGACCTATGGCAAGATGTTGTAACATCACTTTTGACGATTCTTTCGTATTTTACGCTAATCGGTATGCTGTAACATAAAACGACGTCGTAAATACGATAATCTATCACATTGAATTTTGTTAGTGATAAAGTTTTGTTTTACGATATATTGAGTTTTTACAGTTTGTTTTGACAATAATTAAAAACACAAACAGAAAATAAAACAAAATTATTAAAATTTTATTAAATATAATGAACGAAAAAACAATCTATAATACATATTAAAATGCTAGTAATATTTAAATGGTATTGTTCTTGGTAATCTTGGAATCGTTAATTTTAATAAATTTTCCAACTGTATGAAACAAATATCTGCAAAAATACTTTTAAGAATAGATTTAAAAATAATTCATGCAAAATTAAATAACTTTTTCTTACATGTAAATTTTTTTAAATGTAGTACAGTCAGACCTCGTATAACGTTACCCCGTTTAACGTTGATTCACTTTAACGTTATTCCAAATTTATAAATTTTTTTTGAAAATTTTAAGAAAATGAAAGCAAATTTTTTTGCGAATTGTCAAGAAACAAACAAAATATTCTCTTAAATTATTTATTCTTGCGAATTTAATCAACATTTTTAATTTTAATTAACTAAGTTAATCAGTGACTTTGAAAAGTTTTACAAAACAAGAAAAATTAATAGTTTTATATTTTTATAAATATCTCTACTTGTATAATAGTTTCGTCTACTATTTAAAACAAAATTAAATAATCGTCATTGTTTTTATACTGACGATGTAAATGTTTCTGCCCAAAACTTTATTGAAACCATTCAATTCGATATCAATAAATTCGTTCTCTTCTCAATAATGAAATCCCAACAAAAATATTTATTTCCTAAGGCAGCCAAATAGGTCTTTAGAAACAAACGTAGATTATTTAATATTTGGATCCATAACAAAAATTCCTTAAATCGTTCCCAATATCTAATTTTTGGAAGACAACAATTTGATATCTGACAGCCAATACGGTTTTAGAAACAAAGGATCAACAACTGATCTATTAAAATATGTAGCTCATTTTTGGCACAGCATACTTGAAAAAGGTGGTGAAACGTACGTAATCGCATTAGATATCTAAAAAGCATTTGATTGAATCTGGCATGCCAACCTGATCAACAAGCTCGTTGCGTACGAATTTCACCCCACAGACGTAAAACTGACACAAAATGTTTTCACCTAGTTCAAACTCTACGGCAACTCTACAGTATCTTAAAATCGAAAATCTGCTTAATATATGAATTTAAGATCAAAATGCACGAAATATTCTACTTAATCAGTTAATAATTATGGAAAAGAAGGAAACATTTACGTAAAATTAACAATTAAGCACCTATCTCATCGTTTTGCAAGACACCCATACCCCGTTTAACGTTGATTTGAATAACGTTAGGGAATTTTGAAAGGCATCCTTGACGTTAAACGGGGTATTACTGTAATATCAGAATTTTAACTATTTTATTTAACTTTAAAAATGTAACTTTAAAGAAAGTATTAATGTTATTGACATAAAAAAATTGAATAAAATAAAAATTAAATAAAATAACTAAATTTAAATTTGCAGAATGACATTTGTCTTTTATAAAAAATTTCGAAATTGATTTTGAACGTTCTAAAAAAATTAGAACTTGGTGCTGCCATAATTAACCGACCGAAATGTTACAACATACCACTTCATCGTAAAATACGATACGATAAACGCTAACGATGTGATGTTACAACATCTTGCCATGGAGGATCTCTTATATTTAAAAAAAAAAGGTATGATTAAATAGATAATTTGATAAATAAATAAATAATTTTATGGTTAAATAAATAAATTTAAACTAATAAACTAATTCTTTAACAATTGGTAAGTAACAGGAGATAATGCACCAATGAAAAGAAGTAGATTTTTTTCACAATTCACTGAGGGAGATAACATTGTCTCTCAGTATAATTTTAATTATTACTTCGGTTTTGAAAAACCTAAGTATTTCATTCATGAGCCAAAAGTGAAATTCTTACCTCCACTTTTTTTGGCATTTCTCGACCTTTAGGGGCATTTCTCGACCCAATTTTTTAGGACCTACTGATTCTAAAAAAGCAAAAAAAAAATGGATGTGTCTGCCGGCCGGCCGGCCGTCACAACCGACGAAATCTAGAAAACCACTGTAGGGATTTCAAATTTTTTTCTAAAAATAGGTTTACTCTATAGGAAGAGCCGAAAGGACGATGTGTTCGATAACTGTACCGGAAGTGTGTCAAAAAAATCGACAAGTGTGTCAAAACAAGGAAATTTGCATATTTGTTGCTTAATCGTTCATTTTAAGTGATTACGAATAGTAATTGTAATTGTATTTGAAGAAATTTTAATGGTCGGGATTGGCATGTGCGACCAAAAACTAGATTATTGCATTATTTTGTCAAAAAAAAGTTGTCAAAAGTATCAAAAAAAAGATTTTTATTTATTATTTTATCCAATTTTTTGGAAAAAAATAAAATTAATTTTATTTATATTATGGCATTATAGGTTTGTCAAAGAAATAATGTCAAGTGTGTCGAAAGAATGATTTTCATTTCTTTTTTTAGAAAATAATAAAATTATTTATTTGGATGGAATAAAATGTAATGAATAATGATCATGATATTATTATTGTAACGACTCTTCGTTGGTTCTTTTAGATTATTGAGCAAATACGACAGTAAAAAGACAGATCTTTAGTTAACAAAATCTCAAACTTTATTTATCAACCAGTTACAGCAACTTCCGATTTTAATTGCAATAAATTCCAGGGTCTCCAGAAATGCACGATGAACTTCACTGCTTTTCCACAATTTGAATCAATAATTCTCGGAATCGTAAAATCTGTATTTACTATTCCACTAAGTTCAGATTCTTTCACTATTAGTACCCAGGCTCAAGTACCACCGATTATTCCTTATACTTTCGAATATTTGTAAAACACTTTAATTGCAAAATTAAAACTGACTATCTGATATTTTTGTTTGCTTATTTATATCGAAAAATAAATAAATCGAAACTTCTATAATCCACTAGAAATCAATACTACGTAGTCCGTACATCTGAAATAGGCCACACCTGTTTTCATTCATACTTGCATTTGTATTAGCGAACTCAAATTTAATTTATGCAAAATGTATTAGGTAACTCCTTTTAATTCATTAATGTAAACATTTGTATAACAAATTTAATTTACATTAATTTATGCAATACAATTTGCAATACAAGTAAAAGATTGAAAAAGGAGTTAACTTTTAATTAATGAATGAGTAAATAAAATTAACCCATTCTGGACGAAGTTTATTACATTGCCCTCCATTTAGTTTTGTTCGTCCCGAACAATATCAGAGATCGCATTGGTGCTGTTACCTTGGTACGGTGCCAACCTTTGCAGATGTATCACTTTCATCTTGGTACGGGGTCCCTTTTGTATGCGGTAGATGACATCATTAATTCGTTTGATTATTTTATATGGGCCTTCCCAATCTGGCTGCAGCTTGGGTGATCTTCCCTTAGTTCTTCTGGGGTTGTATAGCCATACCAATTCTCCTTCTTGAAAACCGCCACTATTTGCATTTATGTCGTACCTGGTTTTCATTTTGTCACTGGCAATCTTAATGTGGTCTCGAACCTGCTGATGGATTTTATTCATCTTCTCCCTTAGTTGTCCCACATAATCTGTTTTCGTGGATACCAGACCTCCAGGGATGCCAAACTCGATGTCACTAGGAAGATGTAGTTCTCTTCCGAACATGATATTCGCTGGCGTTTCACTTGTCGTATCGTGCACTGCGCTACGATAGGCCATCAAGAATAATGGAAGATCCTTGTCCCAATTTCTTTGGTTGGCTTCTACTACCTTTGACAAATGTTCTTCCATGGTTCGGTTGAATCGTTCTACCATGCCATCTGACTGCGGGTTCATAGGTGTGGTTCGTGTTTTTCTAATCTCGAGTGTTCTGCACAGCTCTTTCATCAATAGTGATTCGAAATTCCTTCCCAGGTCCGTATGCAACTCGAGCGGTGTTCCATATCTGCAAATCCATTCATTGACTAATGTTTCAGCGACCGTAACTGCTTCCTGGTTCGGTATTGCATAAGCTTTCGGCCATTTTGTAAAGTAATCAATGACCACCATGATGTATTTGTTACCTTTTGTCGTTTCCGGAAATGGCCCCGCGATGTCTATAGCGATTCTCTCCATTGGGGCACCCACATTGTACTGTTGCATCTCTCTTCGAGTTCTAGTTTTTGGTCCTTTGCTCGCTGCACAAGTATCGCATCGCCGACACCATTGCTCCACGTCTGTTCGATACCTTACCCAATAAAACCTCTCCCTTACTTTAGCCAGGGTTTTATTGACTCCCAGGTGTCCTCCAGAAATACTTCCATGCAGCTTTCCCAGTACCTCTTCCACTCGACTTGATGGCAACACCAGTTGTTCTAACACTTTCTTTCCATCAGCGGACTCCCATTTTCTTTAAGTATCCCGTTGTCCATAAATAGTGAGTTGCGCCCAGTAGTATTTCACCTCCGTACTTAAAGGTGCGACCTCTTTCCACTCCGGTCGCCTTCCCTCGGTTTTCCATTTCAATATTGGTGCCATAGCTGGATCTTCTAGCTGCTCTCTTTTCATTGCCTCGGTACACCAATCGTCAGGAGTTTGGAACTTAATTTGCTTCACTGTCATTGCTTGACTTCTCTCAGTCCTGCTACATGACTTGCGCTCCTCAATACAGGGTTTTCTTGAACGATCGTCAGCGTTACAATGTATCCCTTTCTTACGGTGTTCGACGTGGAAATCTCCTGCCTTTTTGACATTTGCCTCCTTTCTCTTAGTCCTGCTATATGACTTGCGCTCCTCAACACAGGGTCTTCTTGAAAGATCTTCAGCGTTACAATGTATCCTTCTTTTCCGGTGTTCAACGCGGCAATCTCCTTCCTTTTTGACATCCACTTGCTTGTTTGAAAGGTTCATCAACCGGCCTGGAACCACTCCTTCTTTTGCTGCTACTAGTGCTTTGCATTCCCGTCTGATGTGCCCTAACTGCCCGCAATTCCAGCATCTTACTCCGCTAGATCTTCTTCGTTGATTTCGTTCAGGCTTATCTTCCAAACTTTTGACACGCATAATCACTTCATCAAGCGCTGCTTTCAGTGGCTCTTCAGCAACTTCCATCTTACGTACTCTATCTGGACCAAGTGCTCTTTTTCCGGCTTCCATTTGCAGGGCCAATGCTAAGACTTCCGTAGGTAGCTTCTTTCCGCTTAGATAAAGCTGATTCCTCATTTGTACATCTCGAAGAGCATTGATAAATGTATCAGCTGCCAATTCGTCTCGGTGTTCAGCGTTATAGTTCGGGTATGACAGATTTACCAGTCTCACAATGTCAGCCTCTAATTCTTGCAAAGTTTCGCTGACTCCTTGTTTCCGTGTTTTGAGCTGCATGCGATGGAGAGCTTGCATATGACTTTCCCCATATCTTACTTCTAAGGGCTCCATTATCTTGCTGTAATCACGCTCTGTCGCTGATAATGTTTGCAAAATTTCAGCAGCAGGTCCCTTCAATGCTAATATAAGCGTGTTTGCTTTTTGCTGGTGATCAACCCCAGTTGTTGCTATCTCAAATTGCATCTTAAATATCTGATACGATGTAGATCCATCAAATGCGGGTGTTTTTCTCTAGCTGGGGCTGAAGTAGTTGATGGATTGATCATGTTACCTGACTTTCCTTGTGCTATTTCTTGGCGTAATTCACTCGAAAGATTGCGTAGTTTCTCTTCATGTTCTTCGGTAACTTTCCGCAGCTCCCTTTCCATGTTGTTGATTTTAACCTCCGCACTGGATATACGTGACTCGATTACTTCACGTAGTCGTTGTTGATCTAACTTTTGTTCCGCTGCCAGTTTTTCTTGTCGGGCCATCAGATCAGCAAGTTGTTGTTGTTGATCTACTTTTTGTCCTGCTGCCAGTTTCTCTTGTCGGGCCATCATATCAGCAAGTTGTTGTTTTTGCTCTACTTTTTGTTCTGCTGCCTGTTTCTCTTGTCGGGCCATCATTTCTTTCATCAACACCATCATCGGATCAATTGCTGGGGCATTCTGAACCGGAGCTTCCTCCGGCTCTATTTCTATGACCTCTGTGCTTTCACCTGCTTCTTCTAAAATTTTACGCAGCCGGAATGCAAGTTCTGCCTTCGTTCCATGAATTGGAGCATTCCTTTTCCTCAACTCGTCCTTTAGCTGGGTCTGGCTGAGATCACTAATATTTACTGTTTTGACCATTGTTTCAATAATCCCACTTCTGACACCACTGTAACGACTCTTCGTTGGTTCTTTTAGATTATTGAGCAAATACGACAGTAAAAAGACAGATCTTTAGTTAACAAAATCTCAAACTTTATTTATCAACCAGTTACAGCAACTTCCGATTTTAATTGCAATAAATTCCAGGGTCTCCAGAAATGCACGATGAACTTCACTGCTTTTCCACAATTTGAATCAATAATTCTCGGAATCGTAAAATCTGTATTTACTATTCCACTAAGTTCAGATTCTTTCACTATTAGTACCCAGGCTCAAGTACCACCGATTATTCCTTATACTTTCGAATATTTGTAAAACACTTTAATTGCAAAATTAAAACTGACTATCTGATATTTTTGTTTGCTTATTTATATCGAAAAATAAATAAATCGAAACTTCTATAATCCACTAGAAATCAATACTACGTAGTCCGTACATCTGAAATAGGCCAAACCTGTTTTCATTCATACTTGCATTTGTATTAGCGAACTCAAATTTAATTTATGCAAAATGTATTAGGTAACTCCTTTTAATTCATTAATGTAAACATTTGTATAACAAATTTAATTTACATTAATTTATGCAATACAATTTGCAATACAAGTAAAAGATTGAAAAAGGAGTTAACTTTTCATTAATGAATGAGTAAATAAAATTAACCCATTCTGGACGAAGTTTATTACATTATTATTGAGAATTTTATTGCATTATAAGTTTGTCAAAAAAATATTGAAGTATGTATGTCAAAAAAATGATTTCATTTATTTTTTTAGCCAATTTTTTGGAAAAAAAATTTAGCTATTTGTATGACGTAAATGTGACATGGAAATTTTTGAATTCGTTATAGTTTTTGAAATATTTTTGGAATTTTGAAAAAAGTTTGTATTTTTGATTTTGTAAGAATTTTTGGAATATTTTTAGAATTTTGAAAAATTTTTAATTTTTGATTTTATTATAATTTTTAGAATTTTGAAAAAAGTTTCAATTTTTGATATTGTTATAATTTTTGCAATATGTTTAGAATTTTGGAAAAAGTTTAAATTTTTGAATTTTCAAGAATTTTTGGAATATTATTAGAAAAAGTTTAGAAAAAGTTTAAATATTTGATTTTATTCTAATTTTTGGAATTTTGAAAAAAGTTTTAATTTTTGATATTGTTATAATTTTTGCAATATTTTCAGAATTCTTGAAAAAAGTTTAATCTTTGATTTTGTAACAGTTTTTGGAATATTTTTAGAATCTTGAAAAAAGTTTGATTTTATTTAATTTTTACAATATTTTTGGAATTTGGAAAGAAATATGAATTTGTGATTTTGTAATATTTTCTCGAAACGCTAAATGGAGAGGTTTTTGAATAGTTTGCTGATTGTATCATCTTTTTACTAAATTATGTTAATATATGATCTGTTATAATTTTCCGGCAACGTATTGACGTTTCGTGTTAGTTTTGTAATAAATTTCTAAACAGAGATAAAAAATACATGTACTTTAACAAAGAGTTATGTTTGATATACATCGCTGCCCAAAACTAAAAACAATGTTCTCATAAAAATTTTATGCCGAAAACTATATCAAAACCCTTAACCAAAATCGAAGTCTTGATGTCTCAGAGCTTGAGAATAAAACCTAAGAATTACAATCTCGAGCCAAATGTCAAAATCTAACCACCACCTTTTTGGCATTTCTCGACGTTTTAGGTCATAATGATTCTAAAATAGTAAAAAAAGTATGTCCGTCTGCCGAAAAATTTTGTGTCTAAAAACAAGTTTCATGAATGGAAGTAATCGTTTTTTTGAGCAAGCAATAGCGTGCCATCATCAAGGAATATTTCATAACTAAGATGCTATTGTTGACTGAATGTTGACTGAGGGCTCATCCGCCAGCACCTGTATGATATCACCTTGGCTAGTGATATCTCACTGTTAAAACCAGTGGTATGCGATATCCCACGCACAGGTTTGTGAACAGCAGGGACTAGAATACACAGATCAAAATTTAAAAAAAAGTTTTATATTGCAAATTTCAAAACTTTGAGTTGCTCTTATTTATTGTTTCAAAAAGTATGAGCGCGCATATGTTTTGAATAATGCGGCTCGTTATATAAACGACTCAAAGATTGTTTTGCAAACCTTAATATTTTAAATCATCACCAAAATGTAATGCATTCACAAACCAAGAGTTGAGCCATATCCCTCGATACCGTAAAATACTGCTTATTATAAACTTTCTAATACTGAACTGTCCCAGTGTACCCAGACTCCAGAGTACGCTTTTTTATTTGAAGATTAGGTGGAGCATTTTTTCTAAAAAATTGTATAATCTTGGGTTTCTATACAGCTTTTAAAACTGAAAACAACGATCTTAAAACACAGTTATCCGATGGACTACCGGAATGATGGCACTTCCAAGATACTCTAAACAAAACGAATTATGACCACCATAAAAAAAAAAAAAATATTAGAAGAGCAACTCAATCTGCAAGTGCTCAGTTTTTTATCAAATAATCTACCGTAGAAAACGTGAATGCGGTGAGCAGTCATCGGCAAACTGAAAAAAGCTCAAATCACGAGATGTAGATTGAATACTGTTTAAAAATTGGAATTGGAAGATATAATAGTAGTCCTACTATTATAGTTATTCAGTTTGGCAAATTATGTGTTTGATGGAATAATTGAGCAATGGAAGTTGTAGGCAATTGACAAAACCCTGTGTTTTATTGATATTAGCACTAACAAGCACAAACGCCGTTGATCCAGAAATAGTACAACAGATCTGGAAGCTAGCAAAAGCTTTACCGATGCATTTTTTGATAGTTGAATACACTAGACAAAACAGTTATCTCCATCCGTTCAAAAGCGTTATATTTATTTTCAAAACTAGTGTAATAATTCCCAATCAAAACCAGTGACGTAGCTAGCATGGGTGGCACCCGGGGCGGATATTGTGGTGTCACCCCAAAAATAAAAACTGTCAATAACAATAAAAAGCCGATAAACGTAATTTAAAATTTTTTTAAATTACTACATATGAGAATTATTATTAATAAGCTTATAACGGGGCTATGCGCCGTTATGCCAGGAGATATCAAATCTAAAAAAAAACAAGGCGATGCGGCCTTAACCTAAGAAAAATCTCTATGGAAACAATTCACTCTAGAGAACCATGACGGTCCCCAAAAAAAAAACAATTCAAAAAAAATTTAAAGAATATAGTAGAAAAAAAATTTAATGAAAACAAAATAACTTATCTTAATATACGTTGATAGGCGTCTTGAGTGCTCCTATAAAATCTAAATGGTCCGTTCATTTGATGGGATGATGTAAGGTTTCAATCTTTATGTCAAATATTTTGCGTCCATTTGGTTTGTATCACGGTTATTTGATTATATTTCCATTAATACACTAAATCAGGTTTTAATGGTTCCAGACCTCTTATTTTTGGCATAAATTTAATCCCTAGTGTAATTCCATAAAAACAAACGTTGTGTCTGTACCAATTCTCTATGTATTATCATAACAGGTCGATCCATCTGTCAACACCTTATAACAGATTCGTATAGTTTCACCAATCCACAATCTTAAAAACAAATAACTACACTCATAATTTCTTTTAATATTTATCTCTTTTTATTTCTGGTAATTTAAATTAATTTTTTTTTTGTATTCATAATTCACAGATACATTATAAGGTTAAACTTTCTTTTTGTTTCATTTCAATTTCTATAGGAATGTACTTTATTGCAAATAACAGTTTTTAATATAACTTGCGAACTAATTAATGATAATTAATCGCTAACTAGCAAAAAGATTTAATCATACTTGCTTTAAAAATAAATCGACAATTTATAAAAGTTGAAATCAATCAGATTGATTTTGTTACAATATTCGCGCGGGCCGCCAAAGTGGTGGCATTTCTACAATCAAAAATTGATCCCGAAAACAATATTTCTTTAAATTGATTTATCAGTTAGAATCACGATCGAACTTTTTAATTGATTTACAAATAAAATCATACTGAACATAAGTTATGAAAAATGCTTTGTTTAAATAATCTAAACGAATGGGAGCGAAGGAGATGACCATTCAAAAAATTTTGTATATTTCTCTCTGTTGTTTTAGTTTCCCAAACAAAGGAATTTAATCGGTTTTTTTTTGGCATGAGATCGTCAACCAATTATAAAAAAAGAAAGAAGGATCGACAACATATAATCCGTGTTTGCTTTGTTTTCAGTTAGCAAAGTTATGACAAGAAAATGAAATAACAATATCGTTAGCATTCTAATTTCTAAATGAAAAAGATGACAACAACTTCAAACATGAGATTGTATCAGACAGTATCAACAAAAATAAAAAAAATGCATTTACAACTACATGAGTTTTACATTTTGTTTGATTAAAACAAAGTAGAAGAATGTTTACGAATTTAAGCAATGTTAATTGTGAGACTGATAGTTTTGTTAATAGAAATTGATACTGAATCAACACGACGTGTTGTTGTAGCAACACGATTAATTAATGGTATTGATAATGAACCAGGTAATGTATTTTTGTTGAACTAAGTTGTTGTTTTATGTAGTTACGGATGTTAAACTTTAGGATTACCAAGTAGTGAGTTTATAAGGGAGAGAAGAAATAGAACAGTGTGGTGACTGAAGAGAATGTATCCTTGACTGTTCGTTGACCGTTAAATCTCACTACCAAGGCATACATTTCCTTCAGTCTACCAATACAGAACCTGCACTCGTTCTGGAGTGGGGTGTAGACTCTCTTATAAATACTACTGGTTAGATAATTCCTCAGATTGCGGCATAACAGACAATTTCCTGAACCGATATCAAACAAGCATTCAACAGTGAAATGCTTTTTGTGAAGATTAAGGAAAGAAAATATGTCGTAATCACCATTTTTTACCGATACTAGGTATACGAATTGATGAGTCGAGTGCCTCTCCCAAGACAACCAGATGTTTAGAATTTTTGCATGACGCTAAATGATGAAAGAAAGTACGCATTGTAGATGTTGAGTAACCATGATGAAAAATAAAGATGTTTAGAATTACTGATGTTGTATATCCATTATGAAAGAGTTGTGAATTATAGATGTTTCAAAAAAAAAAATTGTTTTATTTATGTTGACTTAATGACTATTGCATCCAAATTCTAGATTGTAGAACGCCAGAGTTTTGTTGATCAGCTGCATTAATGATATCGTGTTAACTGTCACGTCTCGCTGTAAAAGTTCCCCAATTGAGACATGCCGAGTTCCAGTAGACAACAAGACCCAAGGATTATCACAGAGTTGGTAACGTGCGCAAATAAATCAAGTGTTAGATACTAGTGAATGAAATTATATTATTTATTAAAGGTAAGTTCTATTGTAATAAAGGGAATATAAATGTTGACCATCATGACCATCAACCGAAATTCCATACTTGAGAGCCCTGTTCAGTAATTGTATGTGGAACTGATGACAGATATGAGCCCAATAATCTCTTTCTACGTACATCAAATTTCCCAAAAAAAAACTAAAACTAAAGAAAAAACAGAACTACCTAATACTCTTACTGAACAGTGCCCTCAAGTACCAAAATTCAATTTCAGGCAATGAGAGACAGCATTACTATTGTTAGCGATGAAGACTATCTAGAAAAATAGTAGACATTTTTGAAATTTAATGAAAAATGAATGGGGAGGTAAGCTAATTCAAAGTAGAGTCAGATAACCGCAGACAAGGTCTTAGGCGGCCCACATCTAACACGAAAATGTTAATATGTTAAGCATATTGGATGATTTATTAGAACAACCAAGGTGAGAATCAAATAAATCAAGATACTAATGTAAAAGAAATTACTAATAATTAATAAATTAATAATGATAAAAAAACTATTACAGAATAAATTAACAGGGATATATACTAAAGATAATACAAAATAAGTTAAGAGATTTAAAACTGATGGGGGACTGAATTAATGTCATAAACGGATGTCTTTCGAAGGTTAAGTCCCCATGTCCTTACCATCTAAGTTCGCACATTTGTACATATCCTTACCAACCCTGCACTCTATTATGGCTGGTACTAATTGTGAAGACATCTTGGCTGATCGTTTATTAGCTGCACCACCCAAGCGATGTTGCCGTACCGAGACCCGCTGTTGTGGCCGAAAAGTTTGAGGTCGAGTTCGCGTTCGCCAAGTATATTGCTGTTGAGGCCTTTGTAACGCAGCTATTAAATGTTGTTGCACGTTAGATCTGAAGTTCGCTAACAGATCCGCATGATAAAGTGCTTGGGCAATTGGAACTTCGAGACTATGTGTTCGTTTTTGGTTACGATCACTCTGAACTAGATCAGCTATAAATGAAGGAGTGATGCCAAAGTCTCTCCAAAAATCTGCACCCAGGTACACCTCCTCCTTCAGACTTGGGACTACATAGAACCTAAAAGATTTTGTAAAACCGTTGAAAGAAATTGGAACGTCGGCGTACCCCAAAATATGGTTACGTGTTCCATCCACTGTCCGGATGAAAGATGAAAACTTACGATATGAGATTCCGGCATTATTTAATAACTCCAAAGAATTTCTTCCTAGAAAACTGATAGCAGCCCTATTATCCAGAAGTCCATATACAATTTTATCAAGGATGTCGATGTAAATATGTGGCCTAGAATCATTTAGTTCGGAAATGATAGAAACAACACATGCTTTATTGAAAATCTTTCGCAACTTTAGATAGCGTTTAAAACGTTCATGGCGCTTTAAAGAAATTAGTTTTCGTCGAACCGGAATTTGAACTGTGCTGAATTTTAGTTCATTGTGTATACCTGTTGAAGTACAGGAGTTAATTATCGGTTGTTCGTTCGTATTTGTCGAAAAGGTTTCCATTGCTTCTGCTGTGATGTATCGACTTCGGTATTCATCAGTTTGCATTTCTAGATGACAAGTTGTTTTCGATGTTGTTGGGAAAGATGACCATAGCGTTTCATATTTCTGGCACAGTACCCGCAAGTCAGCTAGGGTAAGTACATTAGCCACCATTGTAGCACTTTTTAATTTATCTGACATGCCTTCCCTTACAATCTCAATCATCTCCTTTTCTGAAAATGGTTGAGCCAGTCGTTTGTTGAGCTTGCTAACCTCTATGATGTAATCAAATATCATCTCATTTTCATTTTGTCTTCTGTTTAGTAGTGCACTTAGTACAGCCTTATCGTCGTTAAGAGTACCAAACGTTCGTAATAAACTTTCTCGGAGTATGGGGTAGGTCACCACCCGATACTCATAAGTAAGGTTCATATAATGTTTATCCGCGGTTCCACGAAGATACCGGGGAACGATTGACTTTAAATCATCAATGGTCACCTGATCCCTCCGTGCAGCCACTTCAACCAAATGGATGAACTCGTGAGCATCTGGTGATGACCCATCCCCTGAGAATAGAGGAAGCCAATCTGTGCAAAATTGACTCAAGTCCTGATAGTCTTCGTACTCTTCCTGCTGCATTACTGGTGCTGGCACTGCCTGTATCCTAGCCACTTGTTGATATGAAGGTAGAGGAGACAAAGATTTAATCTTATTGAGTGATTCATTCAAACTCCTAGTGGCATAATTACGGCCGTACACAATTTCATTACTGTCACCCAATCGGTTGACACGATCTAGATAATGTTTAACACGGTTTAAAAGGCCCTGTAAAATATGTGGTTGTACTGAGGGTACAAGATTCCTCGCTTTACTGGACAAAAATAAGGCAGCATCTACAATCGCTTCGCTTTCTTCAGTCATGTTTACTGCATGAGATTGAGTTATCCTTGTAGCTGGATTACGCGCAGCGTCACTCAATTGTTGTATCCAGTCCTCGCTGTTGTACTGTATGTCCCGGAGGAAGCATTCGACCCACAACTCGTATTCTTCAAGACCGTAGAACGGATGGTCCAACGGAACAACTGACATTTTTTTTCAGAGATAAATAAAACAAAAATTAATGAATATAAAATTTCCAGCTTAACAAGACCAACAACTGACGATGATGTTGTATGATAACCCTTAAATGTTTTTCCGTGCAAAAATATAAAAACAACAACCGTAAAGAAATTGTCAAACGTAATAAAAATTGTAAATCGACTAGAAATCGTGAACACCGCGACCAAATCGTGAACAAACTGACCAACAACAACAGAAAGAAATATACAAATGTTTTGAATAATCAAATCCTTTACCCCTCGTTTTACACAAAAAAATTATTGAACTTAAAGATCCTAGGAAAAAGATGATTATTTAAATATTTATGTGCAAAAAATATTGATTTACTTACAATCTAGTTATTTTGTTGCAACTAGTACACCTTGATTTACTTAAAAATTAAGAAAAATTTGTATATATGTTTTATTTATTAAAAAAAATGATTTATTTATTTTCTTGATGCCAAGCTTATTTAATTCATTTATTCAATATATAAATATATATATTTATTTATTTATTTATAAAATGAGAAAATATTCATTTATTTAATTATTTAATTATTTATTTATTGAATTTTTAAAAAAAATGTATATATATTTATTTATGAAAAAATAGAAAATATTTATTAATATATGTGAGAAAATATTTATTTGTAAAAATATTTATAAAATAAAAATATTTATTTATTTATTTATTTATTTATGGTAATAAGAGAATTATTTATTTATTTATGTATTTATAATTGTAGAGATTTTTCCTGGGCAAAGCCCACACCGATTGACTGTATAATCAAAAAAATTTTTAAAAGGAATTGTAACGAAGATTCGAAGTGGAAAATCGAACTCGCGATCTCTTCCCAGAAACGACATGTGAGGTCTAGAACAAAAATAGGCCTAAAAATCCTAAAATCTACATTCTAGTACCCTCCCGCGTGATGAAATGAATTCAGCATTGTTTAAAGATTCAGCCTAAATATCTGTTATCTACAAAAATCATATGCTGAGTTCATTCATCCTTAAAACTAAGAAAAATATTAAGAAAAACAATTAAAACTAATATCGTTTGTTGGGAGTAGACCAGTATAGAGTACCAGTCTCCAGATCCGATTTCAGTACAAGACCAAATTTACTATTGAAACGCGATGTTGGATGGATTTGCCAAGTCCATTGAAATTGTGAAGGGAGGTTGGGTTGAACGTTGGTTCTTCCCAACAAAGTGGAGATCTGGATGCAGTTTCACTTGTATGGAGGAGTGCTTAGCATTGTAGAAGCGATCCTGGCTGTCCGTAGGACTGACAGGCATCCCTTCTCTTCCGCATAAACACTCGACCAGTGAAGCTGCATTCAGTCTCGGAGAGAAAACTAATTGAAATTTTACTAATATCATTAAAAAATCCGCTTGGTGATCGCATGCCAAAAGACAGAGGCGACCCTTAACCAACGAAGCATGTTAAGGAGGTTAAGCCTCCTTGGACTCTTTCTTAGAGATACCCATGTTTTATTTAGATTATAACGTTTCAAAAATTATTTGTTGCATCATAACAATCGATCAAAAATGTATATATATATAAATAAAATACAAAAGGTATATAAAAACCATTATAGGTATACAATAATACAATAGACATATATATATATATATATATATATATATATATATATATATATATATATATATATATATATATATATATATATATATATATATATATATATATATATATATATATATATATATATATATATATATATATATATATATATATATATATATATATATATATATATATATATATATATATATATATATATATATATATATATATATATATATATATATATATATATATATATATATATATATATATATATATATATATAAAAAATTCAATCACATATCAAACATAAGATGCACAAAATTATCACAAATTCAAATCGATCCAACAAAAAAACCCGATATTCCAAAAAATATTTTGCAAAAAATAATAAAATCAAAAACAGGAATAACGACAACCAGTATTTATATTTATACATACAACAGTATTCTCTGTTGTATGCTTTGTTTTTGTTCGGCGCCAAAATTTATAACGGGGCTATGCGCCGTTATGCCAGGAGATATCAAATCTGAAAAAAAACAAGGCGATGCGGCCTTAACCTAAGAAAAATCTCTATGGAAACAATTCACTCTAGAGAACCATGAAGGTCCCCAAAAAAAAAACAATTCAAAAAAAATTTAAAGAATATAGTAGAAAAAAAATTTAATGAAAACAAAATAACTTATCTTAATATACGTTGATAGGCGTCTTGAGTGCTCCTATAAAATCCAAATGGTCCGTTCATTTGATGGGATGATGTAAGGTTTCAATCTTTATGTCAAATATTTTGCGTCCATTTGGTTTGTATCACGGTTATTTGATTATATTTCCATTAATACACTAAATCAGGTTTTAATGGTTCCAGACCTCTTATTTTTGGCATAAATTTAATCCCTAGTGTAATTCCATAAAAACAAACGTTGTGTCTGTACCAATTCTCTATGTATTATCATAACAGGTCGATCCATCTGTCAACACCTTATAACAGATTCGTATAGTTTCACCAATCCACAATCTTAAAAACAAATAACTACACTCATAATTTCTTTTAATATTTATCTCTTTTTATTTCTGGTAATTTAAATTAATTTTTTTTTGTATTCATAATTCACAGATACATTACAAGGTTAAACTTTCTTTTTGTTTCATTTCAATTTCTATAGGAATGTACTTTATTGCAAATAACAGTTTTTAATATAACTTGCGAGCTAATTAATGATAATTAATCGCTAACTAGCAAAAAGATTTAATCATACTTGCTTTAAAAATAAATCGACAATTTATAAAAGTTGAAATCAATCAGATTGATTTTGTTACAATATTCGCGCGGGCCGCCAAAGTGGTAGCATTTCTACAATTAAAAATTGATCCCGAAAACAATATTTCTTTAAATTGATTTATCAGTTAGAATCACGATCGAACTTTTTAATTGATTTACAAATAAAATCATACTGAACATAAGTTATGAAAAATGCTTTGTTTAAATAATCTAAACGAATGGGAGCGAAGGAGATGACCATTCAAAAAATTTTGTATATTTCTCTCTGTTGTTTTAGTTTCCCAAACAAAGGAATTTAATCGGTTTTTTTTTGGCATGAGATCGTCAACCAATTATAAAAAAAGAAAGAAGGATCGACAACATATAATCCGTGTTTGCTTTGTTTTCAGTTAGCAAAGTTATGACAAGAAAATGAAATAACAATATCGTTAGCATTCTAATTTCTAAATGAAAAAGATGACAACAACTTCAAACATGAGATTGTATCAGACAGTATCAACAAAAATAAAAAAAATGCATTTACAACTACATGAGTTTTACATTTTGTTTGATTAAAACAAAGTAGAAGAATGTTTACGAATTTAAGCAATGTTAATTGTGAGACTGATAGTTTTGTTAATAGAAATTGATACTGAATCAACACGACGTGTTGTTGTAGCAACGCGATTAATTAATGGTATTGATAATGAACCAGGTAATGTATTTTTGTTGAACTAAGTTGTTGTTTTATGTAGTTACGGATGTTAAACTTTAGGATTACCAAGTAGTGAGTTTATAAGGGAGAGAAGAAATAGAACAGTGTGGTGACTGAAGAGAATGTATCCTTGACTGTTCGTTGACCGTTAAATCTCACTACCAAGGCATACATTTCCTTCAGTCTACCAATACAGAACCTGCACTCGTTCTGGAGTGGGGTGTAGACTCTCTTATAAATACTACTGGTTAGATAATTCCTCAGATTGCGGCATAACAAGCTACATTGGGTCATTGTTGCCCGCAAGTAATTTTTAATTAATTTTAATTTGCTGAAACTCCTCTCACACGAAGTCACTAATACGCAAATGGTCATAAATAACTTTAGTGCAACCGTAAGATTCGGAAGAAATTCTGAAAAAACCCTTCTACGATGAATTTCAAAAAGTCTAGGTACACCCAGTTACAAACTGTAACATTGGCCGCTTTTAAATGCCTCCTCTACCTTGGTATCTCTATGAGGAGTTCTGTTGCCGATACCTCATCATAAAAACTGGTAAATTTTGATGCAGATAATTTCAACTCTTCACTGTTCGCCAAAAGCTAAGTGTTTGTCTGCACAACCTCGAACAATGAAGCTAAATCTTGAACTGACTTAAGTCTAGTTCGGAGTTCAACACTGAATCGGTCAAGACATTCCAACATGTCCTTTTTAAGTTGAGCTCTCAGTGTCAGTCCAACATCAGGGGCAAACTCACCAGCCATTGGTTTTTTACGTTTTTACGACGAATTCGGCTTTCCATTGGAATGTCATAGTCCTCCAATTTTTTCGCAGCAAGAATTATTGCCTCTTCTACAATGTGACTTCGTTACAAATTGACTCTATTTTTGTAACTAATTGATCAATATTCAAGACCTTGCTCTGCAATCCAATCTGAGCACAGATATTATTTCCCTTAGAATATCATTACAAAACAAAAGATAAGCGATACCAAGCACAGAAACGTAAAATCACATGCTGCATGGATAAGGTTCTGTGCAGCGCCTCTAGTGTCTACATTTTCTTGTTGATCACTTAACTTCTCAATTGCAGCCACAAACCCATACAATGCTTTTACTGCAGTATAATGAGCACTCCAATGCGTTGTTAAGAGTCTTTTAACAATTGCTTTGTTGTGTTTAACAAGCACTTCCCAGCGGGTAGTCGAAGCAGAAAAACATGTAAAAATGGCTTCTACTGTTCCGAAAAACGTTACACAAGCTACATTTTGTGCAAATGAGTGTTGGCCACATAAATTAATTTAATGATCTATGCAGCCGACAAAAATTGCTTTGTTATTTTTTGCTTTAATAATAGCTTGCACTCCTCCATGTATACTCTCATAACAGCTGCATTATTATAACCTTGGGAACGACAATTCATAACATCTATACCGTCATTTTCAAGATTTTTACACTGAAAAAAACATGTCCTATTTCCAATCGAAATGCAGTTGTCTCAACCAATCGAACAACGAGATTGATTCAACAATTGTATAATTCTAAGCCGACAATCACATGAAATATTTATGTGAAAATAAAATATAGTTCAATTAATTTCAAATACTTAAATTTTAAAATAAAAAGTCCAGCGGCAGGTATATCCGCTAGAAAAAGGTAGATTTCTTGATCAGACAGATATGCATACAAGTAGAATCAATGTATCAAATTAGTTGAAATCAAAAAACTAAATTAATAGAAACGGAATTATCCAACAAATTTTACAAAAGACATTTAGTACATTAACCGAAACTACTTTATGCAATTTTGGAACAGTTTTGAGTATATGATAATTTTCCTTTGGTATTAAATGGCTTGAGATTTGTCTGTAATAGGTGCATTATATTGCTTATAAAAATGGAACCTTTTGGGTTAGAAAGCTGGAATTTTGTGAGGCTATAGTTTAAAAATTGTCTTAAAAGTTAAGATGAATTTAAATAACATAAACTCAAACATGATGAAATCATTGCCTTTTGCGTTTGTTTTCATTTCAACAGACCTGGGGCCTCAACCTTTAGACATGAACTATTTTTTTTTAATTTTTGGAAAGATTTATATTTAAACTTTGTGTAAAAAAGTTTTCAAGTGTGAGCTTGCCATTTTCAGCTAGATCAAGGACAAAAAAATTGGCAAATTTTTAAAACAGCTGATTTTGCAGGAACCTGGAACGCCAAAGTTGTCATTTGGATAAAAATGATAGAAATATGTTCAAATATTCAATATTTATAAATTTAATTAAAATATTATGTTTCAAACGGAAGTTATAGCGCCCTAGATTATTCGACATTTTAGGGTCTAGCCGCTTAACTGGTACCCAGATATGGCCAGTTCACGAACTTGTCCAAGACATTATTTACCGGAACACACACAAAAAATTATTTTGGTGTAGGTCGAAAAATGCGACCGTGAGAGTGCCGCCAAATTCCGTTATATCTCATATCGTTATATATATATATATATATATATATATATATATATATATATATATATATATATATATATATATATATATATATATATATATATATATATATATATATATATATATATATATATATATATTATATATATATATATATATATATATATATATATATATATATACATATATATATATATATATATATATATATATATATATATATATATATATATATATATATATATATATATATATATATATATACATTTTTTTTTCCGTCTCCGCTTATCATATATAGTCGTTTGGCACCAAAATTTTTCCGAAATTCCGAGATGAAGCACATACCAATAGGTAGATTTTTATATGAAATCTACCTAAAAACTCATGATATAAGGCCAAAGAAATATGTTTTCATGGAGATAGTTATTAACTTTATTCAACTACTGTGATATTGTATATAACACTTTATATTTTAAATAAACCTCATTCTGTTGTCAGGACAATGTTACTGAGTACTAAGTAGTTGTCCCAATCACTGTGAAATTGTTTGTAAATATCTTTTCTTTGCATGAATAATAAACAGCCAACTTCGAGATGAATTTGTCATTACTTCAATTTTTTTCAGTGTAAGAATTTCATCGCTTAAATCACCGGCTTTTTTCCATGTAAAGGAAAAATCCAAGGAATACTTCCTTGATTTCCACTTTACTACCATCAATTTTCACATAACGAATCACTTATAACATTTGATCCATATGTGGAATGTCAGGTGTGCTATCAAACATAATTCCAAAATATTTAACCGATTTAATTTTGTTGACAAGCTTAAAATTTACGTGGTTCGCTAAAACATTTATGAACTCATTTTGTATATCTGGTGACAAATTGACAAATATGATACTTTTGGTGATTTACCATGCTCCAAATTCAAAATGTGTTCTTTTAACACTACATCATACTTTGACAATAGATTGACTAGTTCTCAAAAATTTCCTTTATTAGAAGAACTTTGTCCTTCATCATGTCAACGAAATGCTAGGTTTTGTTTAGATAAAAACAAAGTTATATCCAATAATCTGGATAAAAGATGTTTCCACTTCTTTTTTTCATTATATATTAATTGCAAGGCTGCGTCTCCTATCGTTATATGAAATTTTAACCTCATTTCCAAAGTTTGCCACTTTTAAAAATTCTCCAAATGTTCATTTGAAGTTTCATGGTCGGTTACTTTGAGATTTAATTTCAACCACTTCTGAAATCCAGTCGTAGATTTTGTATTATTACTATTGGTGACAGCTAATATACGATAGTGGTACAGGTTATTATTTAAAGGACAATAAACCATCCATGACCGCAGATTTTTTTCACCATAAGGCATCACTTTATAATACCATTCTTTATGAAAGATGGCGAACATCACCTTTTATGTCCAACCCGTCTCTAGATACAGTAGCAAACGACCCTTCTCTATTTTGAAAATGTTCACTTCCTTTTTTTATGATTTCAATGCGAACATTATCAGAGACGAGTATATTCCAATGTGATACATCTCTTAAGTCCTGAAGTGGTTGCATCAACGTGAGAATCAGTTTCTTTTGATGAAACTTGGATATCATCGGGCTTTGTAACATACTTATAGATTTGGTCTTTCTCTGCTGGAACCAACTTTTTCTTTAAGAAGAATGAACTCCTCGTTGCATATTTATTTTTTGGGATATTTGCTAAACGAAATCTAAAATAATATTTTGAATTATAGTATAGGTATCAGCAAAGCATTAATTCTAAATATATTTGTAGGATACATATATGTCTAGTTCATAATAAGTACACTGTGTTAATGACTAAATACACCGCCAAGAAATTTAATTTATTTATTTTTCCTTGTAACAAAATGGAATACACAAATCATATGCGTAATATTATAAGGAACTATTTAAAAAAATATAAGTATAAAATCCTAAAAGATATTTTATATAAACAATTGAAAGTAAAATTAAATATCCAATTAGAATCATTCTCAATAATTTACAAAATTAAATGTGATTTTTGTGGAATACCTTCCTAAGAAGAAAAATAAACAAAATTTAAAGTCTATTTTTGCAAAAAATTTACATAGTTAATAACAATAATAAAAAATTGAAGGCTTTACATTTATTTACAAGGATCTCTAAAAGAATCACTTGATGAGTTTGAAATTTACAAGGGATTTAAAACCCAACAAAATGTAATTTTAAATGATAAACTTTCATTTAATTCAAATATATAAATATATAAAACTGAAAACAAACAGTATGAGTATGTATCTACCTATAAAAATTTGCAAAACTGCAGTAATTGCACAACTGCCATTTTATTGGCATTCACAGTAATTATTTTTGTGTCCATTGAAAAACGATCTATTCCAATTTATTCCTTGAGTTTCAAGATAAATGGAAAAAAAAATTATTTTGAGATCATTTACAAACACGGTGATTTGATTGTTTATTAGTTTCCTTAGGTGTTTGCAATTAATTTGTTTGAAATGTAAAACATATATTAGATAGTAAAGTTAAGCTAATATTTTAGAAATAATTTTAGAATAGAGACATTGTAACCCAAGGGTGCCACCCTATCGACAAAGGGTGCCACATTATCGACGTAAACCACTTTTCCTATACATTATTCAGCATATGTGTTTTCAGACCTGGTCGTTAAATAATCATTCTTGCATACTAAATAATATACCGTGAAAAAAGTCAATATGGTATCTATAGGAATTTTCAAAGCTATTGAGTAATTGTGGTGATGGTATTCAATGCGCAACATGTTGATTCGATTAATATTGTTAAAATTTTATTTCACGTAATAACCCAAAAATTTTAAAAAGTAGAATAGATTCTTTTTGAACCAATAACACATTTATAGGACACATTTATAAGTTATCACAATTTATAAATTAAATAAAATTATATATGGATAACCTGGTTAAAATGGTTTCTAAGTGATTTATCGTTGAAAACATTGTGATGGTTTGTTTAAGTTTTTTACGGTCGGGTGTCACCCCAAAACGGGTGACACCCGGGGCGGACCGCCCCCCCCCCTAGCTACGCCACTGATCAAAACCAAAGAACAAATGTTTTAGTTTCCTACTCAAGGTAAATAACCATATTTTCAATATTTTGTTTTCTTTATCAGCTACCAAATTTTAAACTGACTTGATTGTTTTCCATTTTAATTGCTTTTGATTTCATTATCATCATAAGATACACTTTAATTTTTTCTTCATTACTTATAACATTTCGCCGAAACTAATTATAGCTGTCAACTATGTTAATCATTTAGTTTTTGCTTGTTTTTTTTTGCATTTCATTATAACTCGAGAATATTTTTGAACATCTTTGAACATCTTTGATCTTAAATATCTTTGCGATTTTATTTAATATTCAAAACATTTTCACAACAAATAGACGAAACCCAATTTAAAAAATAATAAATTTTACTAATTATCATCCGAAACACGTAAACGTATATCCTACGGGACAATACAATTTAAATTCACTTAACTCCTTTTAAAAAAAATAATCGCAATAAAATAACGTACATAATAACTTGCCTTATTATACACATAAGTTTTCGTGTTTATTTTCTGTTGTTAAAAGACATAATCAAATTTAAGAAAGCACGAAAAGTTCTCATTAAATTGTTAATAAATAATTAAAATGAAAAAAAGTCACAAATTAACAGGTTTTCAATGATTGGATTTTATTTTCATCGTGAAATTTTTAATGAAGTTTTTTTTTTCCGATGTATTCTTAAAAAAATTAATTTGAACGCGTGCTGTGAGATGCTTACATAAAATGCATGTTTTAAGGGTTTTATAATTATATTCTTGTTAAATTTAAAAATAATTTGCTTCTACCGCAATGGTACAATATACTATAGTAATGAGCTTTTATATGAATTTTCTTGAAATAGCTTGAAAAATTATTAAGATTTTGCTTAATTAATAATTTAAATTTTTCTCACAAATTGAAGTTGAATGGAAATGTGTAAATATACACCTTAACGGCTCACAAATTAAAAAGTTTTTGGAACAATTTTATGTAAAACAGGCGTATTTTTTTGAAATTCCTTAAAATTACATTTCCAGTAATTTGAAATATAAATTTTTAAAATAATATTAATAATATGAAGGGACTGAAATCTCACAGCTCTGAGATATCAAGACTTCGGTCTGGGTTAAGGATTTGTATATAGTTTTCGGCAAAATACTTTTATGAGGACATGGTTTTTAGTTTTGGGCAGCGATGTATATCAAACATAACTCTTTGTTAAAGTACAAGTATTTTTTATCTCTGTTTAAAAATTTATTACAAAACTAACACGAAACATCAATACGTTGCCGGAAAATTATAATCAAAATTCCAAAAATATTGTTAAATTAAATAAAATCAAACTTTTTCAAAATTCCAAAAATATTCCAAAAATTAGAATAAAATCAAATATTTAAATTTTTTCTAAATTCCAATAATATTTCAAAAATTCTTAAATATTCAAACTTTTTCCAAAATTCTAAAAATATTGCAAAAATTATTACAAAATCAAAAATTGAAAATCTTTTCAAAATTCCAAAAATTATAATAAAATCAAAAATTTAAAATTTTTCAAAATTATAAAAATATTCAAAAAATTCTTACTCATAATTCAAAATGACCGCCGAGTAAACACGTAGTCAATTTCGTGCTAGTGATTTTTAGTATCTTTCTGGGTATTCTTGCCTCTAAAATTAAATAAAATTATTAAATGTGCAATAATTAAAATCGCGACATCGTACATAAGTTTATTTGCCCTATCGTGTTAACTAGTGTTTTGTATCATAATGATCACTAAATCATCTAACCCTAAAATAACATGTGTTAAACCTGAACTACTAAACTTTCAGTTTACTTCTATAGTGATCTGCCAATTTCTAGGCTATTTTTATACATCTGAGACATTATACCTTCATAGCCTTATCTTTAAAAATCTTCATATCTCTAAAATTATCATGTGTTAACCTAACAATTAAACTTACAGTGTATCTTTATAGTGTATTTGCTCTATCGAGTTAATCAGTGTTTTGTATCATAATGATCACTAAATCATCTAACCCTAAAATTAACATGTGTTAAACCTGAACTACTAAACTATCAGTGTACTTCTATAGTGATCCTGCCAATTTCTAGGCTATTTTTATACATCTGAGACATTATACCCTCATAGCCTTATCGTTAAAAATCTTCATAACCTTAAATTAACATGTGTTAACCTAATAATTAAACTTAGTGTATCTTTATAGTGATCCTGCCAACTATTAGGCTTTTATTATACAACTGAGACATTATTCCTTCATAGCCTACATCGTTAAAAAACAATCAATAGTTTTGCAGTGGCCTTCCACATTACACACAATGTGCTTCTCCTACATCGCTATTTTAACCAATGTGAATTAATAATTGGCTATTACGTATCACGCATCTTATCACCTATCACGCATCTTATTGTTCCAGCTGAAGATTGAATACCTCATTTCCTCTATTCTATCTTCCTCCTGAACGATTCACCACGTCCACAACGTGGTTCTTCAAAAATTGCCTCAATCTAACCTCAACCTTTTTCTATCCTCAACCTCTATTCTATCTTCCTCCTGAACGATTCACCACGTCCACAACGTGGTTCTTCAAAAATTGCCTCAATCTAACCTCAACCTTTTTCTTCTTGCCTTCCAGATACTACAGTTGCAACACCAGTTCCACAGCTATAAACACTATTCAACATCAATTTTCAACTTCTATATTAAGTTTCATCGGAGTCTTCGTTATAATTGTGAAAGTAGCATATTGCCATCCGCCTATTCTGGCATAGCAACTTTTGAAATCATTGCTCAACCAAGTCCAGCTCAATTGTCATCGATCCGTTTCGGAATTGCTACTTACGCATTCTGGTTGTTGTTTCATATCTCTGTAAGGGCAAATTTTCCTTAATCGAAGACATTATTGCCCCTTACTCCAATCTCTATCCCTATATTATTCTTATGGGTGACTTTAATACTAATATTCTCAATCCTCATTCCTTATCCCATGCTTCCGACATCTGTTCGCGTCTCAACCTCCACATTGTTCACAATAACTTACCTACCCACCGTGCCTACAATTCCCCTACTGGATCGTGTATAGACTTTTTCCTTGTTAGTGATCCCTCTCTTCCTCTCCTTAGTGACCAATTTTGGGTGCCTGGGAGGGTGCCTTTTGGGTTCTGCCCATGCCTTCATCTTTTCCTTGCTTAACCTAAGTAAGGTCTATAAACCTTCCCCTGTCCTTTATCATGACTATAAAAACGTCAACCTCGAACTTCTATCTTCTGATATTCTTTTAACTGATTTTTCACCTTTTTACACCTCGACTGATTCAGAATCGAAGCTTCAACTCCTCAATAATATTCTCCTTAACCTTCTCAATAAACATGCTCCTCTTCGCTCTTTCCTCCCTCCTCCTCCTAGCTCAAACAACCTAACTCACGAAATGCTCCACATCCGCAACCTTCGCGACTTATCTTTTAAAGCTCACAAAGCAAACCCTTCAACCATCAGCTGGAAAATCTTCTGTCACCATCGCAACCGATTCAAATCCTTAGTACGGAAAGCTAAACTTGATCTTGGAGACAAAATGTTTTCAGATTTGCCATCTTCAAAAGCAATGTGGGCTAAACTCTCTAGCATAGGTGCCATTAACTCGATTTCTGAACCCTCTTTTCTTAATCCTTCTGAACTTAACTCCCTCAACAAATCCTTTGTTTCCGCTAACTCCTTCTCACCTCTCCCCCGCTACGATTCCTCCATTCCTGAACACCACAATTCCTTCTCCTTTCGCTCTGTCACTCTCTCCGAGATTGATCTAGCTTTCTACTCTATCTCTTCGAACGCGGTTGGTTCTGATGGCATCACCATCAAATTTCTTAAAATCCTTTTTCCTTTCATTCTCCCTCATATCCATCATCTTATTAACCACATCATTATGACCTCTTCCTTCCCATCCTCGTGGAAATTTGCAACCGTTCGTCCTATTCCTAAGAAGGGTAGTGATGAGTTCCGTCCAATCAGTGTTCTGCCTGCTCTATCCAAGGTTTTCGAAAAATCATAAAAAGTCAGATTATTAAACATGCTGCTGCCAATAATCTCCTTTCTGATCATCAATCTGGCTTTCGTAACGCTGGCTTCATAGTACTACCCACACGCTGATTGATATCACTGATCGACTTACTTTGAGACAAAATATAAATAATAAGCTCATCTCTATTATTCTTCTTCTTGATTTTAGTAAAGCCTTCGATTCAATTGATCACGCAACTCTCATTTTTAAACTTAAATCGCAATTCCGTTTCGCTTCTTGCGCCTGTAGTCTAATCTTTTCTTAACTCTCTGGAAGATCCCAATGTGTTTCTTCCGGTAATCTCTTGTCTAGTTCTATTCCCGTCCTTAAAGGTGTTCCCCAAGGTTCCATTCTTGGTCCTCTTCTTTTTTCCATCTACATTAACGATATCACCTCAGTCACTCAATTTTCTATTCTCCACTTATTTGATGACGATGTTCAAATTTTACATGCTCTTCCCACCTCTGACATCCAGCGTTGTTTCGCGGAAATTAACCATGATTTGGCTAAAATCTGTGATTGGACCCATAGCAATATGCTTGTCTTGATCCCCACCAAATCAAAAGCCTTACTCTTTAACTGCCCTTCTTCTCTTCGCAATCTTGGACTTGGAGTCTTTCTTGGTGGCATCCCCATTAATTTCGTTCAACACGCGATGAGTCTTGGTATTATCATCGACCAAGATCTCTCATGGAAACCACATATCAACTATGTCATAGGCCGTGCTACTGCTGCAATGAGGAAGCTCTATAGCCTTAACCATTATCTTCCCTTGCATATTAGAAAGCTACTTGTTCATGCTTTAGTCATGCCTATTTTCAACTACGGCATCGAAATATATTCTGGATGTACACAGGAAGGGATTTCCCGTCTTACTAAATCCTTCAACTGGGCAGTTAGATTTATTTACAACCCAAAAATTCGCGATCATGTATCTGGCTGTGCTTTCGACCTTCTTGGCACCTCGTTTTCAAATCACATCTCTAACCGCCTTCTGCTACTGTTTTTCAAAACTTTTAAATTTCATTGTTACCCCTTCATGCTGCAATGGTTCTCTTTTTGTCCTTCTCGTCGAGTACAAAAATTCATCCTTCCATCTGTTTCTTGCAACTCTTGGGCTCTTTCGTACTCAATCCGTACTTCAAAACTCTTCAACAAACTTTCCTCTGATTTAAAGAAATTCAATATTTCTATACCCTTATTCAAAACCAATATACATTAATTCCTCAATAACGTGTAACCCCCAATTTTACCCCCTTTCGCCTCACATCTTCAGCTCTTCACGTTCCTTTTCTTTATATTCAATTTCTCTGTTCCTAGCTTCCCTCCTTCACACTTCACTGTCTGTCACGAGTCGTATTTTTCCAGTAATTCTACATTGTTCGTTATAATTTCCCTCTCCCTCTATCCTCTACTATTCCCTCCTATTTACCTCCCTTCTATCTTCCCTCCCTTCCAACCTCCCTCAATTATCCTCTCTTTGAGTTTTATCAAACTCAAACTCACACCCCTTATTAATAAGTCTTGAACTTTTTATGTGATTTTTTTTGTATATATATCTATATATTTATACTAGCGGGACCCGGCGTGCTTTGCTACGCCTATAAATAAAGTTTGTGTGTATACATTTTGTTCAAAAGCAATATTCATTTATTCAATACACATTTTGTTCAAAAGCAATAATTTCAAAGAGTTGTAATGAGAAATGATCTATTTTTTTTTTAAATATGAATGTAAAAGGATCAGCACTCTAGTTGATCAGTAAAATATAAAAAAAATAGTATTATATATACAACAAAGGATATATAAAAAAATACGCGATCAAATAAGTTTTCAGGTGTGTCTCTATATAGAACATTAGAACATACGGAACAAAAATGGATTCACAAATTTTCACAGTGCTCATGCGGTTTAATATACGCTTTCTTAACCTGTGGTTAGTTACTAAAAACGTTGCAAACAATTTTGATCGTTATAACATTTTATGGTCAGCAAGGGCAGTAAGAATAGTGACAATATATTCGATGAAGGTATAGAAGAAGTGATGCAAAAAAGGAATAGAAGAAGTGATGCCAAAAAAATCAAAATTATTTGGATGTTTTTGTATTAGAATTCATAGGATGTGAATTCATAGGGTGAGAAATATTTCGATTTAGTCAACATCCTAAGTCATTTTAAAGTCATTATTGATTGTTGCAAATCAATGCGAAACTAATATCTTACACACGGTGAATATATTGGCATATATGTTCCATATATAGACAACATTAATGGAATATTAATTTTTGGGCGATTTTGTGAGCAAGTATTGCTCAAAGTAATTATTGAAAGTATTATTCCCGATAATAAGTAATTATTGTCGGGATTGAACTCACACTCATCAGAGATATCATAGTTCAAACTTCAAAGCCATCATACAGACGCAGCCACAGTGGATGAAACAACAATAAAACATATTTTAATTTTCATGTTCAGGTAATTTCTAAATTGAAACTTCATTATCTCATATTTATTTAAATTGAATTCTTCATCTGTGATTATACTATTGTAAATTGTATTTGTTCCCGACACGAAACACACAAAAACTGTTTAAAGAAGTTTTTCTGAGCGAAAATAAAAAATGCTTTAAAATTGCAAAATTCATGTGAATTAAAATAATTACTTTAAGCTTAATCAGTCTAAAAATCTCTCAAAACTTTATTTATTTTACACCAAATAGTGTAAAACTTTTGTTGATTTAACATTATACCTGTCGCATATTGTCGGTATCTCATAAGAAAGGAAGTTCAAGAAAACTCGTTCTGATAACAGCCGTGTTCGATTTGACTGAAGCATTTGAAACAACGAAAAATTTAATACAATTGTTGTTGTTTTTTCAATTGTTTTAGTCACACTAAACGTACCAAACATCCAATTTACATTGTATCATTTTTATTGCAACAATTATTTATTTTAATAAGAAAAAAATTTCAAAATGTCGTTTTAATTCTATTTCTTTGCTCGTGCTTGTGGGCACACATTATATTTTGCGTTTTTCCGTCTAGATGCGTACACGAACAAATCAGAAGGTATTCCGACGTTAGCTGACCACCACATACAGTTGTCCAGATGTGAGAAGTACGGCTTCTCCAAATCTACCACATCCTTGCAGCAATTTTCCTTGTTCTTTGTTGACAGTCATTGCAAAAGCGAGTCGCACTGGAAACTAAACGTTTGACTTCAAATGCCATATCTGTTGGGATCATTGAAATGCGTAGCAACAGTACATCTCCCTCTTTTAATTTTCCATTCAAAATTGATTGTAGCTTCAATGACTTTGTTCATCATCTTTTTCACCAAAAATTTTTAAAAACATTTGTGCTATTTCAAAATATTTGAAATATTTTTTTAATAAAATTTGTTATGTAGTTGGAATTACAATATGTCTCACAACAACACATAAAATCCTTTAAGACCTAGGTTCCACACCATCATGTTTTTTAAGATGATGGACGCAAATTTCTAGTGCTAGAAGCATATACCAAGATCATGTAAACATGGTTTTGCTGAAGGATTAAACCCGGCACATTTAATAGTTATATGGAAGCTCATTTCTCCAAGTAAACGAAAAAGTTCATATTTTTTAAAAAATATAAAACAATAAAAAATTTGCGTCTATCAACACCTTAGAAAGCATGTTGTTGTGGACTTTATTCTTCAGAGGTTGTCATGAGTTGTTGTTACTCACATTGTAATTCGTACTACCTAACACATTTTATTTTAAAAGAAATAGCGTTTCATCATCAAAGAATATTCTATAACTAAGACTAAGGGTGCTATCGTTGATTGAAAAAAGTTCATCCGCCAACATCCCTAAGATATCACTTTGGCTAGTGATATCTCACTACTATTGCCAGTGGTTTCGATAACTCAAGCTAACTCATATACAAATAGCAGGAATCTAAGTACGCTGGGTTGTCACCCCCATAGATCAAAAATTTTAAACTTTACAAATCTTCGTGCGGGAGTATATATTTAATTCGTTATTGAATTCTTTAATTATAACTATAAAAACATTGATCAAAGCAAACTACGCTCATAAACCGATATTGAAACAAAAACCCTAATAAAATATTTTTCACCAATCACCAATCAAAAAATAATACACGACAATTTGAAAAAGCAAATCGTAGTGTATTTGCACAAACTTCGACGTTAAAATAAACGTTTTAAATACAAATACAACACCATCTATTGGATAACCCAAATTTATGAGGCGTATATCACACTATCAAATATATTGGTCAATAAAAAAAATATGACATGAAATTGGAGAGTGCAAACGTTGTAAAAAAATAGACTTCGCTACCTAGTTTTTCATCCAGTTTTGATGACAATTTTTTTTTACCTCTAATCGTTATATTTTAATTAGCAATACAAATAAGAGTATTTTTCAATTTGATATTGATTTTTGTAAATTAACATAGAAGATCAATGAAAAATTTAAAATAATAAATAAATAAATTTAAATTATTGTTTTCTTTAATTTTTACTCTTATATTTATTCCAACTTTATAAAAACCAATACAACAAATTTTTTACAGGTTCCGAATTCCGATACTTTTTCACACTTCTATAATTAATATATAACCTCCACAATAGTTATTTAAGTATTAAGGGCAGTAAGAGTGTTTTACCTATTGAGGATATATGTTTTGAGATCGAGACGAAGTCGAGATCTCTAATATATCCGAAATCGGTAATACTGTTAATGCTCAAAATGCTTATTACATTTTTTGCACGATTAATAAAAATTCAATTAAAACTATTTAAATAATAAAATTCATTCACAAAATTCAAGTTTGAATGTTTTAAAGAAAATTTCTTAAAATGTCATTTCAAAATAGTAAGCTTTGCGTTTCATCATAATACTATAGGTTTTTTTGTTGCAAAACTTAATTCCATCGAATATATTTTCAAAATTAATTGCTTTTTTTAAATCTTTTAACTGCAATATTTTTAAATGAATGTTATTTAAATTTGAAGCTAGTGAATAGACGTACACAATTATTTAACTAATAATCGTTTTTATTCACACCCTGAGGTCTCCTTTACTGGTAAGTAAATACTTACCGGCTGCATGATCGGTAAGTAATTACTTACCGACCAGTGATTTGTAAATGAAACTTACTATGTTTATTTACGAATCAGCGAACATGCAAAATCGCCTGATCGTGCAAAAAATTATCAATAACCTTTGGTAACGTATTTGACTTAGCATAATATGCTTTTCGTTTATTATCAAATAAAACAAAACTTTCTTTACTAAAACATATTTGATAGTCTAATAATGGCCTTACACTAAATTCAAGTTTACTATCAATTGAATAAATTGATTTACGCTGCCATCTGAAAGTTGGCATCTAAACCATTCATATTTAACATTTAATTCGCAATTAAAAAATATCTAGGGATTTAATCAAGATAATAACTATCCTATCTCTCAAGCTGGACCATCACACACTCATTGTACAAAATTTCACTAAGATTGGTTACATTGTTGCGGAGTTCATCGCGGACAAACATCGTGACACGTGATTTTTATATATATAAGATGTATATATTTTTTGTTTAAGCTTTTATAGCTTGTATATTATCTTCGTTATTCGCTTGTTCATGCGCTACATATTTGTTCTTTTAAACATGTGTGTATTTATATATTTATATATATGTTATTATTTTATATTTTATGCCTTAGTTGAGGACTGTGAATTGTTTGATGTCCTCTTATGATTTGTACATATTGTTATTTCATAAAAAGAAAAAAAAAATTTTGTAATTTTTTTCTTAACTTGATTTATATAGAATCCTAATTAAATAAATAAATTTTGTAAATTTGAATTTATCTGGGCAAGAATTGGCCCACGGCCTGTTTGCTGTCTTCCCACCAATAAATAAATAAACAAATAAAATCAAAAATTAAAACTTTTTCCAAAATTCTAAAAATATGGCAAAAATTATTACAAATTCAAAAATACAAACTTTTTTCAAAATTCCAAAAATATTTAAAAAACTATAACAAATTCAAAAATTTCCATGTCCAATTTCATTCTAAATTACATTTACGTCATAAAAAACAGCTACATTTTTTTTTGCCAAAAAATTGATGTCACCTAACTTAGCCCCGCCATTTTTAAGAAAATTAAAAACAAAGATTGTGCTGTATTGTGCTAAAGTTGTGCTGGATGTGCTACTCAGAAAGAATGCCATATAACTAATGGAAAAAAGTTGGCACGCTGAAACAATTTTTCGAGCAGAAGTTAGCCCCGCCATTTTGAAAAATCAGAAAAACAAAGGTTGTCCTGTATTGTCCTCGAGTTGTGCTGGTTGTGCTATTTAGAAAAAAATTTCATATCCCTAGTGGAAAAATTTTATAACACTAAAATCATTTTTTCGAGTAAAAAATAGCCCCGCCATTTTGGAAAAAAAGAAAAACTAAGGGTCTGCTGTACGGTGTTACAGTTGTGCTAGTTGTGCTATTTAAGAACAAATTTGTACCACCAACAGAATAATTTAAACACGCTAAAACGATTTTTCGAGTTGAAGTTAGCCCCGCCATTTTGAAAAATATTAAAAGCAAAGGTTGTGCTGTATTGTGCTAGGGTTGTGCTGGTTGTGCTACTCAGAAATAGTTCCATATTATCAATGAAAAAAAGTTGGCACGCTAAAATGACTTTTCGAGCAGAAGTTAGCCCCGCCATTTTGAAAAAAATGAAAACCAAAGGTTGTGCTGTATTGTACTCGAGTTGTGCTGGTTGTGCTACTTAGATAAAAATTTCGTAACCCTAACAGAATTTTTTTACAAAGTAAGCATCATTTTTTTCGAATAGAAGTTAGCCCCGCCATTTTGGAAGAAATCAAAAACAAAAGAAGTGCTGTATTGTGTTATAGTTGTGCTGGTTGTGCTACTGAAAAAATATCGTATCACCAACAGAATAATTTAAACCACGCTAAAACCATTTTTCGAATGAAAGTTAGCCCCGCCATTTTGTAAAAATCAAAGAAGAAAGGTTGTGCTGTATTGTGCTACAGTTGTGCTGGATGTGCCACTCAAAAAGAATCCCATATCAACAATGAATAAAAGTTGGCACGCTAAAACGATTTTTCGAGCAGAAGGATATTTTCGAGCAGAAAGCATTCGAGTAGAAGATTGAGCAGAAGATTAAGCAGAAGTTAGCCCCGCCATTTTGAAAAAAACGAAAAACAAAGGTTGTTATGTATTGTACTCTAGTTGTGCTGATTGTGCTACTCAGAAAGAATTGCATATAAGCAATGAATAAAAGTTGGCAGACTAAACCGATTTTTCGAGCAGAAGTTACCCCCGCCACTTTGAAAAAAATAAAAAACAAAGGTTGTACTGTATTGTGCTTGAGTTGTGCTGGTTGTGCTACTCAGACAAAAATTTCGTATTCCTATCAGAAAAATTTTATAACGCTAACATCATATCTTCAAATAGAAGTGAACCCCGCCATTTTGGAAAAAAAAACTAAATTGAGTGCTGTATTGTGTTAAAGTTGTGCGAGTTGTGCTACTTCAAAACAAATTCGTACCCACCGACGGAAAAATTTACAATTTTTTTTAATATCATATATATTTGGGATTCCCTTATTTTATATATACAAAACAGGCAAGATTCATTTATGCTATCGGACACCAGGTGTCACTTACATTATTAGTACTTATAAATTAATGATTACACTGATTCCTACAAGAACAAATGATACTAGCGTAAAAATATTTTTCATTGGGTATATAGAGTCTATCTCTAAGCAGCCAGCTCAAACAAAATTTCATACCACTACATATACAAAATTTTGTTTTTCATTTTTTCGAAAACGACGGGGCTAACTTCTAATCAAAAAATTGTTCTTGCGTACCAATTTTTGCATTGGTAGTATGGAATTTTTTTTGAGTAGCACAACTAGCACAACAATAGAACAATACAACACAGCCTTTGTTTTTGTTTTTTTGCCAAATGGCGGAGCTAACTTCTGCTAAGCCTTCTGCTCGAATAATCGTTTTAGCCTGTCACCATTTATTCGTTGGTGATATGGAATTTTTCTTGAGTAGCACATGCAGCACAATTATGGTACAATACAGCACAACATCCTTTTTTTATGTTTTGTTAAATGGCGGGGCTAACTTCTACTCGAAAGATCGTTTTAGCGTGTTTAAATTTTTCCGTTGGTGGGTACGAATTTGTTTTGGAGTAGCACAACTCGCACCACTTTAACACAATACAGCACTCAATTTAGTTTTTTTTTTCCAAAATGGCGGGGTTCACTTCTATTTGAAGATATGATGTTAGCGTTATAAAATTTTTCTGATAGGAATACGAAATTTTTGTCTGAGTAGCACAACCAGCACAACTCAAGCACAATACATTACAACCTTTGTTTTTTATTTTTTTCAAAGTGGCGGGGCTAACTTCTGCTCGAAAAATCGGTTTAGTCTGCCAACTTTTATTCATTGCTTATATGCAATTCTTTCTGAGTAGCACAATCAGCACAACTAGAGTACAATACATAACAACCTTTGTTTTTCGTTTTTTTCAAAATGGCGGGGCTAACTTCTGCTTAATCTTCTGCTCAATCTTCTGCTCGAATGCTTTCTGCTCGAAAATATCCTTCTACTCGAAAAATCGTTTTAGCGTGCCAACTTTTATTCATTGTTGATATGGGATTCTTTTTGAGTGGCACATCCAGCACAACTGTAGCACAATACAGCACAACCTTTCTTCTTTGATTTTTACAAAATGGCGGGGCTAACTTTCATTCGAAAAATGGTTTTAGCGTGGCTTAAATTATTCTGTTGGTGATACGATATTTTTTCAGTAGCACAACCAGCACAACTATAACACAATACAGCACTTCTTTTGTTTTTGATTTCTTCCAAAATGGCGGGGCTAACTTCTATTCGAAAAAAATGATGCTAACTTTGTAAAAAAATTCTGTTAGGGTTACGAAATTTTTGTCTAAGTAGCACAACCAGCACAACTCGAGTACAATACAGGACAACCTTTGGTTTTCATTTTTTTCAAAATGGCGGGGCTAACTTCTGCTCGAAAAGTCATTTTAGCGTGCCAACTTTTTTTCATTGATAATATGGAACTATTTCTGAGTAGCACAACCAGCACAACCCTAGCACAATACAGCACAACCTTTGCTTTTAATTTTTTTCAAAATGGCGGGGCTAACTTCAACTCGAAAAATCGTTTTAGCGTGTTTAAATATTCTGTTGGTGGTACAAATTTGTTCTTGAATAGCACAACTAGCACAACTGTAACACCGTACAGCAGACCCTTTGTTTTTCTTTTTTTCCAAAATGGCGGGGCTAACTTTTACTCGAAAAAATGATTTTAGTGTTATAAAATTTTTCCACTAGGGATATGAAATTTTTTTCTAAATAGCACAACCAGCACAACTCGAGGACAATACAGGACAACCTTTGTTTTTCTGATTTTTCAAAATGGCGGGGCTAACTTCTGCTCGAAAAATTATTTCAGCGTGCCAACTTTTTTCCATTGGTGATATGGCATTCTTTCTGAGTAGCACATCCAGCACAACTGGAGCACAATACAGCACAATCTTTGTTTTTAATTTTCTTAAAAATGGCGGGGCTAAGTTAGGTGACATAAAAATTGGCCGAAAAAATAAATGAAACCATTTTTTGACACACTTGACATTATTTTTTGACAAACTTATAATGCCATAATTCTCTATAATAATAATAAAATTTCATTTCAAACAAACAATTTTATTTTTTTCCAAAAAATTTAGTAAAAAAATAAATAAAAATCTTTTGACACACTTGACAACATTTTTTTGACAAACTTATAATGCCATAATTCTCAATAATAATAATAAAACTTCATTTCAAACAAACAATTAATTTTATTTTTTTTCCAAAAAATTAGGTAAAAAATAAATAAAAATCTTTCTTTTGACACACTTGACAACATTTTTTTGACAAACTTATTATGCAATAATCTAGATTTTGGTCTCACATACCAATCCCGACCATCAAGATTTCTCCAAATTCAATGTTCCTACTCGTAATCCCTTAAAATGAACGTTTTTTAAGCAAAAAATATGCAAATTTTCTTGTTTTGACACACTTGACGATTTTTTTGACACACTTCCGGTACAGTTATCGAACACATCGTCCTTTCGGCTCTTACATTGAGTGTACCTATTTTTAGAATTCAAAATTTTCAAATCCCTTCAGCCGTTTTCTAGATTTCGTCGGTTGTGACTGACGGACGGACGGCCGGACGGCCGACAGACAGACATACATTTTTTTTTTGCTTTTTTAGAATCAGTAGGTCCTAAAACGTCGAGAAATACCAAAATTTGATTTTGTAAGAATTTTCGGACTATTTTTAGAATTTTTAAAAAGTTTAAATTTTTGATTTTATTTTAGTTTTTGAAATTTTTAAAAAAATTTGTGTTTTTAATTTTGTTATAATTTTTGTAGTATTTTTAGAATATTGGAAAAAGTTTTAATCTTTGATTTTGTAATAATTTTTGGAATATTTTTAGAACTTTGAAAAAAAGTTTAATCTTTTGATTTTATTATAATTTTTAGAATATTTTTGAAACTTTGAAAGAAATATGAGTTTTTGATTTTGTAATATTTTCTCAAAAATCTAAATGGAGAGGTTTTTGAGTAGTTTGCTGATTGTATCATCTTTTCACTAAATTATGTTAAGTTATGATCTGTTATAACTTTCCGTAACGTACTGATTTTTCGTGTTAGTTTTGTAATAAATTTCTAAACAGAGATAAAAACAGAGAGTGTGCTTAAGACCGCACGGCAGAAGTGAAAACTTCATTGGCAATCGCAATCAATTGATATCGTATTAGTAGTATTTGGATCGTATTAGTAAAATAAATGAGAAACAAGTCAGAACGATAAACCGCTAACTACACACACTAACCTCATAATGTAAACCAAATAATGGTCAAAATAGCACTCATATGCCAATAGCAGGGACTAAAGTACACGTGGTTGTCACACCCATAGACCAACAAGTTTAAATTTTACAAATCTTCCTGCGGAAAGCTAAGCGAATTCATTGGTATTAATGCGCATTGTTGCCGTGTACAAATCACTATCGGCTAAGTGTCACCATTTTTAATTATTTTATTTATCATGATTGTCATCCATGTTTAATCATACATAAGCTATGCTTCTTTGTATAGAATTTATGCGATTTCCGTCTCGTAATTGTGAGCTTTAAATCGATATAATCGATTTTATCAAGTATCAAATTACAAGTATTAAGTCTTCACTTAATTTTAGAAACATGTATTACATAAAGTTAAAGTTAAAGTTAAAACATGTATTACAATTACAAACCGACAACATATTTAGTTCCAATGATTTGTTCCGAAATTCAGAAGTTCCAATACATATAATTTTGATATAAAAATGTAATTGTTTCAGGTCATACTATCTTTCTGACGTTATTTTTAATTTCATAAAAATTATGTTCAATAAAAAAAACATTGATCAAAGCAAACTGCCGTTTAAAAAGATAGTTAAATAAAAAGCAAATTAAGTGTACACAACAACTTCCCAAATTTTCATGATGATAATGTATAAATGCATAAAGGACAAACAGACATACTTTCAATTTTATATATATTCAATATTTATTTAGCCTGATGACGGTTGCTTGAACATTTGTTAAATAAGACTTAGCTAAATCGTCAATAAGAAATATCTCTGAAACATTTATCACGCCGTTTTTTGACAAGTATAAACAAAGATTTAACTAAATAACAAAATAAGAAAACTTATGCACACTTAAACTTGTGTCTAAATTTTCAGTTTTGGTTATGTATTTTTTAAATGTCAAAAAATTACTGTTTCTGTTGATTTGGCTCTATTTTTGATGACTTACTGAATATTAGACTAATTGGCTACAATCATTTCCTTCAGCAATTCACTCGATTGGAAAGCGACTATTATTTCCTCCAATTTTCATCACTAGCGTTACACATATGATGATCTGAAGATTATACGCAGTTAAAAATTCGATCCAGCAAATGTTCTGTGAAATATACGCATATTTTGTAATGTAATTTAGTATTTTGTAATATTTGTAATGGCGCCTCAACCTGAGTTGAGCTTTTTCACTATATTCGCATACATAAGATATATTCTTCAGGTATTTTTCGAAGGAATAAGCGCACCAAAAATTATTGTTATTTTTTTAAACAATTTAACGAAAAAATTTTGGTAGAAAATCGATTTTTTTTCATTTTGGAACAGCCATTTTGTCAAAAATGAAAATTTTGACTATTCCTTCGATTCATAACTATAGAATTATCGATCCACTAATAGAATCTTTTTTGTTTTTCAAGTGAAAACTTCTTTAGCCGCGTTGTAAAATTTTGTATGGAGTAAAATCTATATATTCGCATTATCAATTTTTAAAACAGCAAAATATTTTTAAATATGAAACACATTCATTCGTTTCAAATTGCGATGTGGATATCGCGCTCGACTGATGTTCTGTAGATCGTGAGTTCAATTCCTGGACTGGTACATTTTTTTTTATTGTTTTTTTTAAATTTTTATTAAATACCATTAAAATTATTATTTTTTATTCATAAATTCATAAAAATAATAAAAATAATAAAAATTTCTTTTACGGATTTTAAAAAATTGATCTATAATGCAGTTTTTTAAAGTTATATTGCTACTGTCTTTTGCCATTTCAATTCTAGTCATCATGCCAAATAAATATTGAACGTAGGAAAGATATTATAACCTGAAACAATTACATTTGTATATCAAAATTGTTGGTTTGAAATTGTATGTAATACATGTTTCTAAAATTAAGTGAAGACTTAATACTTGTAAGTTGATACTTGATAACATCGATTATATCGATTTAAAGCTCACAATTACGAGACGGAAATCGCATAAATTCTATATAAAGAAGCATAGCTAATGTATGATTAAACATGGATGGCAATCATGATAAATAAACTAGTTAAAAATGGTGAAACTTAGCCGATAGTGATTTGCAAACGGCAACAATGCGCATTAATACCAATTAATTTACTTAGATTTGTAAAATTTAAAATTGTTGATCTATGGGTGTGACAACCACGCGTACTTTAGTCCCTGCTATTGGCATATGAGTTATCTTGTGATATCGTATACCACTGGCAATAGCAGTGCAATCTCATTAGCCAAAGTGATATCTTAGGGGTGCTGGCGGATGAAGTATTTTCAATCAACTATAACATCCCTTACTCTAAGTTATGGAATTTTCTTTGATGATACGCTATTTTTTTTAAAAATAAAATGTGTTTGGTAGTAGAAATTACAAGGTATGTCACAACAACACATAAAAAACTTTTAAGAACAAGGTCCCACAACAACATGCTTTCTAAGGTGTTGATAGACGCAAATTTTTCTATGATATGTTTTGATTGTTTTAAATATAAAAATGTATATAATAGTTGCTTGGAATACTGATAGATGTGAATCCCAGAATAATTTTAATGATTTTAATTTGAACATTCTGAAATTTTAATTTGCAATGCTACAATAATTGGAAGACAGACAAAAACACAGCTATTTCACAGATTTAAGTTTCCACTTCTGTCGGCAGTCCTTAACACTGCCTTCTTTTTTTTTATTTTAAATAATCCAAACCGGAGATATCAGGCTTACCACTAGACATATTTTTTGGAGGACTTCCAGGAGATCGTTTACTGGCGCACTTTAACCCAATATTTTTAAAAATGAAACGCGTCCGATATATCTTATTTTCTTTTTAAAGCTTATTGGAAGCATATTTTCTTCGTTCATTATTAATTTTGATGACGTTTTGACAAAAAACGGAGATTTTAATGACTGATTAAGTTTTTGGAAGAATTGAGATAAGTGATACGGGCGCCGTTTATTCGAAACTTCAATAACATCAGCTCCTTCCTGATAATTGATTTTCATTGAACTTATTAAATATGCTGAAAGTATGATTTGTAACAGTTCTAAATCCCAATTTCCGGTTTGTCACCGTCGCCAAAAAATGTTTGCCCTTTTTATTCGTACAGTAGAATTTATGTCTGTTGGGGTACTAGCTTTCTTGATCGTGATCTACACAGAATGAAAAACGTGATCTACACAGGTGAAAAAGTCGAAATTTGATCTTGGCCATTTTTGATTTTTCTGAAACTTGGTATAGCAATAGTATGGACAAAATCAAAAATACGACTTATTTTAGAATTTTTTAAAGTGGATAGTTTGTTAACTATCTATCTAGTTAATTAAATTGCTGAACAAAAAATTAGATAATTAAAAAAAGAATTGATTAAGCGTTTTTGTAATTAATTTTAAAATTAAAATTTAAAAAAACCTTTTTTTAAGATGGCGCTAGGGTCAAACACCACTTGAATTTTAATTTTTTTTTTAAAAAATAGTTCTATCGTTACTTTTTTTCCTTTTCTTGAGAAAAAATTTTAAAGATTTTCAGCCCGACTAAAAATTCTAATTTTTCATAATTTTTTAAATTGTTTCTATTAATAAAAATTTAACTACAATTAAATTACATTAAATTTTTTTTAATGATCAGGTTTTCACAACTCGGTCTAGCACACATTTTTCTTCTTTAATGAACTAATTTTGATGAAACTTTAGTAAAGGAACTGATAAGCTTTTGAGTTTTGAGTGATATATTGGGTAAAGTCGTGGTAGTCTTCGAAACACCTGTTTTTATAATTAGAACTATGTGGAATCTGTAACAATACGTATATAGCGATTGATTGAAGAGTTTGATGGATATAAGCTAACTATATACTCAGAAGATTTTGGTGTCAGAGCTGTGGTGAAGTCAGACTTCATCAGCGTCACCACATACTTCTTTTTAAAGAATGCATAACTAAACAAGAAATTTTATCACACAATAAAATATGACCAAATTTCATGATAGGATGGAGGAAATAAAAATAAAATAAATGAGCAAAAAAGCCAATTTTTTTAGTTACATATTTCAAGTTTTAAGCTTTAAGCAAAAGCGTGCCATAATCAAGAAATACTCCACAACTAAGATTGAGGCAATAGTTAACTGAAAAGTCCTAGTGATATTTTGCTGCTATTGCTTGTATGTGATATCTCACTTCAACTCATATGTCAATAACAGGGACTGGATTAACTATCCGTAATGCGCTAAGAAAAGCTAATCGTATCGATTCGAATCTGTAGTTTATATACCATTAAGTTTTTGGGTAAAATTTAACAAGTTTTGAATCGTTTTCTATACCAATCGTAACCTATCGTGTTTTTCCACCATAAAATTTATATCAGATTGAATCTAAAATTTATGGTTGAGATTTTCACGATAAACTAACTAATCGCAATCTTTTGTAACTTATAGGGCTTTTTAGTTTTCGGTTTATATGATATTTTTAAGATAGAATTTTAATAATAGTTGTTGTTTTTATCGTACATTTCGCATTTAGTATAAGGTGACCAGACCTCCCGCTTTTGGCGGGACAGTCCCAACTTTTAACAATTTGTCCCGCGTCCCGCGGCATTTTAAAAATGTCCCGATTTTCCAAACGCAAATAGAATTTCGTTATTTAAAATTAAATTTGGGCAATTTATATATCCTAAATAAAACATTTTCTTTAGTTTAAATATATGTAAATAAATTAAAATTATATAACAACCAATATCAACTTGTAATTATATTATATAACAACCAATATCAACATGTAAAATAATCAAAATTGATTGATTTTCCTTGCAAATTTGGTTATTTTCAGTGGCGGATTATGCCTTTAAGGGGCCTGAGGCGGAACAAAATGTTGGGGCCAAATATAAGATTTTACCAAAAATTTTATATGTATTTCTGACTAAAAAAACATTTTTACTAAACACCTTTACACAGTTATAAGTCATAAATACGACAGCAAAATTTAAGATTATAAAATATGGAGGGGCTGAAATCTCACAGCTCTGAGATATCAAGACTTCGGTCTGGGTTAAGGATTTTGATATAGTTTTCGGCAAAAAACTTTTATGAAGACATGGTTTTTAGTTTTGGACAGCGATGTATATCAAATATAACTCTTTGTTAAAGTACATGTATTTTTTTATCTCTGTTTAGAAATTTATTACAAAACTAACACGAAACATCAATACGTTGCCGGAAAATTATAACAGATCATAAATTAACATAATTTAGTGAAAAGATGATACACTCAGCAAACTACTTAAAAACCTCTCCATTTAGCGTTTCGAGAAAATATTACAAAATCACAAATTCATATTTCTTTCAAAATTCCAAAAATATTGTAAAAATTAAATAAAATCAAACTTTTTCAAAATTCCAAAAATTAGAATAAAATCAAATATTTAAACTTTTTCTAAATTCCAATAATATTCCAAGAATTCTTAAAAATTCAAACTTTCCAAAATTCTAAAGAAGTGCAAAAATAATTACAAAATCAAAACTTGAAACTTTTTCCCAAATTCCAAAAATTATAATAAAATGAAAAATTTAAAATTTTTGAAAATTCTAAAAATATTCCAAAAATTCTTACAAAATCAAAAATTGAAACTTTTTCCAAAATTCTAAAAATATTGCAAAAATTATTAATAAATCAAAAATACAAACTTTTCTCAAAATTCCAAAAATATTTCAAAAACTATAACAAAAATTTCCATGTTCAATTTCATTTTCAATTGCATTTACGTCATAAAAACAGCTACATTATTTTCCAAAAAATTGGCTAAAAAAATAAATGAAATTATTTTTTGACACACTTGACATTATTTTTTGACAAACTTATAATGCCATAATTCTCTATAATAATAATTAAATTTCATGTCATCCAAAGTATTAATTTTATTTTTTTCCAAAAAATTGGGTAAAAAAGTAAATAAAAATCTTTCTTTTGACACACTTGACAACATTTTTTTGACAAACTTATAATGTCTCAATAATCTAACATGTACAATTATATGCTTAAAATTGAGGTTTTCAGTTTAATGCTTTCAATAAATTGTAGGTCTTAAAAGAAACCCAAAACATTGATGAAAACTTAAAACTCTGATATGCTTATCTTATCTGGATTTTATGTTTTTATCAATAATTTTGCGATTAATATAATAACAGCCCATTGCAAATAAAGTTTTAGTATTAATATTCATTCGTAACAGTGGAACTTTTCAAAACAAAATGTTTTTTCTACGGTACAAATTGGAAAACGAATATATTAAAAAATTATAAAACTATCAAATTAGAATTATTAAAATAAATACATGAAAAACAAGTAATACAAATTGACAATCTAACACTTTTAAATGTGGGATAATATACAAAAAATCTTTAGGTTTAAAAACTTTGGTTGAATGAACGCAGTCATCTGATATTTGAATACCTATAAAATATCATTACTATTTGTCGCGAGGGGCCCAAAGGTGCATGTGGGGCCTGAGGTGGCCGCCTCTTCCGCCTCTATGGTAATCCGCCACTGGTTATTTTGATTGCAATTAAAAGTGTTTTAAAAGTGAATTTTTGAAAACAATAATTAATTAAATTGTTAATTGTGTTGTGCTCTTAAGTTTTTAATGCATTAGGGATACTGAAATAATAAAATCGTATTAAAATATAGAAATTAAATCAACCTTTAGGTATAATGTATATTCATTTATTTCGGTTTATTTACAAATTTTTTTTACAAAATCTAACAGTATCAAATATATACAATCATAAAATAGTTAGTTTTTGTAAAAAATTTTTGTAAATAAACCGAAATAAATGAATAATAATCATAATAATAATATACCTGAAGGTTGATTTAATTTCCATATTTTAATGCGATTTTAATTATTTCAGTATCCCTAATGCATTAAAAACCTAAGAGCACAACACAATTTAACTAATTATTGTTTTCAAAAATTCACTTTTAAAACACTTTTAATTGCAATCAAAATAACAAAATTTGCAAGGAAACTCAATTAATTTTGATTATTTTACATGCACAAATTAAAACAGCTGGTTTGAGTTGTCAAAATATTTTCGGGAAAAAACTTCGGGAAAAAACTATATAGTTACTGTCAAAATCACAATTTTGCTTTATGTTTTGTGTGTTGACTTTTTTTTACAAATTTCATCGATTGGCGTAAAAATTAATTTATAACGCAAAATTAAGTCTTTAATAATATTAAATAATCATATATTTATATAAATATCATTAAAACATATTTATTTATTAAATATATTTTTATTTTATTTTGCATGTTTTAAAATTAAAAAAGTTAGTTGTCAAAAGTACGAATTTAGTACCAAAAATCTGTTATAATTTTGTAAAAATTTGTTATAATTAGTTTGCGTCTAAGGATACACAAATAAGAGTTACAGAATACCATTTTTATACAAAGCTGTTAAGCGTTTATGTATAAACTTATTCATACTTTTTAATTATTTATATCAAAATTTGAGAAATAAAGTAATCCGTCAAAGTTTAGTTATTACTTCGGTCTAAAAGACCTAAGCATAATATTCATGAGCTAAAAGTGTAATTCTTACCCCCACTTTTTTTGGCATTTCTCGACGTTTTAGGACCTGCTGATTCTAAAAAGGCAAAAAAAAAATGTATGTCTGTCTGCCGGCCGGCCGTCACAACCGACGAAATCTAGAAAACGGCTGAAGGGATTTGAAAAATTTTGAATTTTCAAAATAGGTACACTCAATGGTAAGAGCCAAAAGGACGATGTGTTCGATAACTGTACCGGAAGTGTGTCTAAAAATCGTCAAGTGTGTCAAAACAAGGAAATATGCATATTTTTTGCTTAAAAAACGTTCATTTTAAGTGATAATGAATAGGAACAAAGAATCCTCCACATACGAATCCCGACCATCCATTCATCTGGATGGTCGGGATTCGTATGTGAGATCAAAAACTAGATTATTGCATTATAAGTTTGTCAACAAATTATTGTCAAGTGTGTCAAAAGAAAGATTTTTATTTATTTTTTTACCCAATTTTTTGGAAAAAAATAAAATTAATTATTTGGATGACATAAAATTTTATTATTATTATTGAGAATTATGGCATTATAAGTTTGTCAAAAAATGTTGTCAAGTGTGTCAAAAGAAAGAATTTTATTTATTTTTTTACCCAATTTTTCGGAAAAATAGAATTAATTATTTGTACGACATGAACTGATATTATTATTATTGAGAATTATAAGTTTGTCAAAAAAATAATGTCAAGTGTGTCAAAAGAATGATTTTCATTTATTTTTTTAGAAAAAAATAAAATTAGTTATTTGTATGAATGAAATGAATGAAATTATTATTATTGAGAATTTTATTGCATTAATAAGTTTGTCAAAAAAATATTGTTAAGTGTGTCAAAAAAATGATTTCATTTATTTTTTTAGATAAATTTTGGAAAAAAAAATTTAGCTGTTTGCTTACGTAAATATAATTGAACATAGAAATTTTTGAATTTGTTATAGTTTTTGAAATATTTTTGGAATTTTGGAAAAGTTTCAATTTTTGATTTTGTAAGAATTTTTGGAATATTCTAAGAATTTCGAAAAATTTTAAATTTTTGATTTTATTATAATTTTTAGAATTTTGGAAAAAGTTTCAATTTTTGATATTGTTATAATTTTGCAATATTTTTAGAATTTTGGAAAAAGTTTGAATTTTTAAGAATTTTTGGAATATTATTAGAATTTAGAAAAAGTTTAAATATTTGTTTTTATTCTAATTTTTGAAATATTTTTAGAATTTTGAAAAAAAAAATAGAATTTTTTAATTTTATATATATATTTTTAGTATTATGAAAAAAGTTTCAATTTTTGATTTTGTAAGAATTTTTGGAATATTATTAGAATTTTGAAAATTTAAAATTTTTGATTTTATTATAATTTTTATAATTTTGGAAAAAGTAACAATTTTTGATTTTGTTATAATTTATGCAATATTTTTAGAGTTTTTGAAAAATTTTAATCTTTGATTTTGTAATAATTTTTGAAATATTTTTAGAATTTTGTTTGAAAAAAGTTTGAATTTTTGATTTTATTTAATTTTTACAATATGTTTGGAGTTTTGAAAGAAATATGAATTTGTGATTTTGAAATATTTTCTCGAAACGCTAAATGGAGAGGTGTTTGAGTAGTTTGCTGATTGTATAATCTTTTCACTAAATTATGTTAATATATGATCTGTTATAATTTTCCGACAACGTATCGATGTTTCGTGTTAGTTTTGTAACACATATCTAAACAGAGATAAAAGATACATGTACATTGACAAAAAGTTATGTTTGATATACATCGCTGCCGAAAACTAAAAAACATGTCCTCATAAAAGTTTTTTGCCGAAAACTATATCAAAATCCTTAAGCCAGACCGAAGTCTTGATATCTCAGAGCTTGAGATTTCAGCCCCTCCATATATTTAACTTGAGTTTTTCGCATGGAGGTATCAGTTTTTATTGATTTGTAAATGTTTTTATTTTTGACCTGCTGGAGTGACAAGCCCGCGTACTTCAGTCCCTGCTATTGACATACGAGTTAACGTGAGATATCACATATCACTGGCAACAGCAGTGACTCCCGGAAATAGATTATTTTTAGACTTTCCGAATTTTCTTATTTTGCTAGGTAATGCGTTAGTGTATTCAGGAAAAAAAGAATTTATAAAATTGATTTATAGGTGTTTCAGCTTATTAAGTGAACTAACTATACTAAACCTTTTCCACAGACCCCAGTTTTGACACATCGGAGTGGGACGTTTTAAGCCCTTTACATTTTATAATTATTTTGAGGCGGTTTTTTGAATTAATGGAAAATTAATGAAATCTTCGGATTTGCGTACAATTTTTTCGGTATGAAGTTTCATTATTAAAAAAATATATTGATAAGGTAAAAATTAATGTTTCGGGATCAGTAAAATTCACAATAAAGAACAAATGGCTAGAAATATTTCATCATTTTGAAACAAACCGTATTCCATACAATAATGTAATAAAAAATATTAAATACGCGTTGTCAATACATTACGTAATTAAGACTAGAGTTGAGACTAGAGTTTCTGATTTCTCGACTTTTTATGAATCTCGAGATTCGAGAATCTCGATTTTATCAACGATTGTGTTTCTCGAAAAAATTACGAATATCATTATTTGAATTTCTCGAGAATTATTAAAAATTAATTTTAACAAGAAATGGATCCTTAAAAAATAATAAATCAACTAATTACACATGAATTTAATAAAGTTTAATTTAAATAAATAAAAGAGTGCAAGATGCATTAAATAATATATGCTTTAAATTATTTAAGTTAATCAAATTAATTGTTTTAAAAAAATATAAATATGTATCTCATTATATTTTTAATTTAATTTTTACAGTTTAAAAAACTTAAAACTTATATTAAGTTTTTGTTATTTAAAAAGTTTTACAACAGAAGACTAGCGATTTTATCACTCAGTCTAGTGATTATCATTCATTCCGTTTACTGCAAAAATTTCCATATACAGAAGCATTTCTTTCATTTTCATTGCATGTAGGTTTTATCAAAATTAGAGCGTTTTTTAGAAGTTTCAAATTGATAGTGATTTACCAGTAGCTTCAAATATATTAATTTCCTTGGATAGTGAGAGGTAGAATATTTCAAATAACAATTTGGAGGTTTCATGCTTCTGAATTAATTTTCCGAGGAGATTTGAATAGAAATTTTAGGATTCCCTCTGTATATAATAATGAGGCATCCTGACGGTTGAGAGCTTTTTTTGATTTTATGTCTATTTGAATGGCACTTAAAATATTTAAAGCAAGCCGACCAACTTTATTTTTATTCCATAAATGATTTAAATTGGGATAATTTAAAGTTTATACAACTGCTACTTTGACTCGGCCAATCACGGTTTCAATAGAATTCTATCTGCAGTCCTGGAGTAATTGCAACTCGTTTCTCTCAAGTTGTTTTACAGTATACCAGGACGGTTCGGGGTCTACAACAGTAATCTAAAAGTTCATTTTGTTGAAGAATTGAATCGGATTTATGGTGGTTTGTTAAATTTTGAGATTCTCGACAATATTTCTCGAGAAATGAGAATCTCGAAAATGTGGAAATAGTTCCTTGAGATATGAGAGTTCAAGATAAGAAATCTTTCTCGACACCGGATTATTCAACAACAATGCCTCCTAAAAAAATTTACGCAAATAAGAAATATTCCGAAGAATCAAATAATACTATACACAATTTTTTTTATTTATTATATTTTGTAAGTTGCATTTATCTTGAAATTAAAAATATATATTACAATATAATTTTTTCGTTCTATGAAAATTTTTGTTGCTTCATATGGACAACCCCCTCCCCCCCCCCCGGTCAATGGTGTCCCGCTTTAAAATCTGGTCACCTTAATTTAGTACTCATCGTAACATATCACATTTTTTCGTCGAATTGAATATGAAATTTTTTGTTTAAAAATTTAGAGAAGAAATCGTCACCTCTTTCTTATAAATATAGATGATATAAAACAATAGAGCCGTTTGCTATCGTTTCCTAAGCAGGTTTTGAATGGAAATTAATGGGCTATTATCGTTTTTTCTCCGATGGAAACCTTAACGTTTTTTCCTTTTGTGGAGTATGCAGTCATTACATATCATTTGTAATCTTTTATTACCGTGGTTTCGATAGAAACAGAAATGTTTCCACTCATTAGGATGAATTATTTATCGGTTTTAATCGTTTGCTTTCATAAAATTATACTTTTGAAATAACAATTTAAAAAACTTTTTAAACAATTTAGTTTGGAGACCAAAGGTGAAGCCTGCAACGAACTACACCACTGAACTACACCACTGAATAACATGCTCTCTCACAAGGGGCATATACTATTTTTTGCACGACCAGTCCAAAATTGTAATATTTATAACTAAAAATTAACCTTTTATATAAAACGAAAATTTAAAATTTGAATATGCATCATAGTAGTCGGTTTTTGTTTATATGTACATATTTGTTTGAAATATCGTAAACATTACTGTTTCCATAAAAATTATCACTGTTGTCAAGGTTTTGTTATTTTTTATTGTCTAGGGAGTGAAAAAGCAATCCGCTCCCATAAATGAGAGAGAGAAATTGCACTTTATAAATCTTATAGCGTTTTCGATTCTACAAAAAAATGTGACTTTCTTTTGCACTTTTTTTTCAGGTCACATTTTTTCTGTTCGTTTCTCGAAAAAATGTTGACCTGAAAAAATTTGCGTTTTCTTTTCTCGATTTGGATGCAAGTTTCAAACTTTTTGAGGGCAATATTCTTGCATTTTTTGACTTTTTCTCAGAAGACGGTGCAAAAATGTTGCTTTGTATAATATATTAATATAGTATACAACATAAGAAAAAACATATTTTTAATAATGTAATTTTCTTAAATAAAAATATTTAAATAGTTTAAAAATAATAATATACATTAAAAAATCGAATTCCTTTATTTTGTTAAACAAATTTGACAGATCTAAAAAATGTGACTTTTTTCTGTTCGATTCTCAAGTATTTTAAGGGTAAAACTGAAAAAATAAATGCAAAACTATAAAAAAAAATGCAAAACTGAAAGAGTTTTGCCCGCTCTGAGGTCAAAACTTTAATCGAGAAACGAAAACGCTATTAATATATTTATGTCTTTCATTTCTTACACGAAATGAACTATTATTAAAAAACTGTATCTGTAATTTGGAAATACCTTCCCTTCCATACCAATCTTTCACAAAAAAGTATATCCATAACTTCGTAATTAGTCTTAAATCATTTTTTCCATATACATAAATAAATTTAAATCAAAACCTTATATTTTTAAAGTTCAAATTTCTCGTTATTTATAAACCGTACGCCTGATTATATTTCTCGTGCCGCCTTACTGCAATACTACTAGTTAACAACAACAATATAAGATGTTGATGATTTTATGTGAAAATAAGAAAAAGGTTTTATTTTTTGTTGATATTCTCTTCTGCGTGTTCTTCTTACTTTGCTTTTTTTTATAAATTCTTGTTTTTTTCTTTTTAATTTTTTTTTTCTCAACATTTTTTTATGGATTGTATTATTATATTTTATTAAAATACGAATGTAAAGTCATATAAAGGCCGTGAGAACATATTGAGATAGCGAGTTCCCATGGCTCGTGCTTAAAAATAAAAAAAAACTATCATAGAAATGTTAAGTTTATGTTGAATGGAAATTACGTAAAGTTGGTGGATGTAAAAGAATAAATGTTTTTAATATTGGATTTAATTATAGTAGGTATGAGGTAGGAGTTAAGTTTTTACTGAATGTGTATAAATATCAAAATTTCATTATGAGTATATATTTTCAAAATATGAATTGGAGATAGTTTTCTGGATTTAGCACATAATTTCTCAAGGAAACATCTTTTCTCTAGAAACTTTATACAAAATATTCTGGAAAAAACTTTTAGTAAACGTGTCATTGATCTTGCGAAATTTTGAATGTTGAATAATTCAAGTATTTGTTGACTTGGGAATCTGTTATCCAGAATAATAGAAATCTGTTATCCAGCTTAAATAAAAAAAACAATACTGCCAAACTTAAAACTCGAAATGCTTCACAGTCCTGCATTGTATCCATGGTTTTTGGCGAATTCGAGAATCTGAAAAAAAAAATTTAATATTTACAACTACTTGATGCATGTTTGCAATATCGGCTATCAAATTTGAGCAAACAAATATCAAAAATTGTTGGACATACACTTGTGGGCGATCCAGAGCTTCAGTCAAAGTACATACAGTAAAAGCCCGATTATCCGACATTCAATTAACCGAATATTCAGTTAACCGCAATTAAAGATTTTTGAATTGTTTCCTCCTTCACAAGAAAAAATTTTTTTTTGGTTGGCAATTGCAAGAAAAATTTTCAAATATTCTTATTATTTACTTGTTTTTGTATTTGTATAAAATATTATTTGCAATCAATGTTATGAACAACTTGAAATACACATACAAAAATAGGTTTCTAGTATTTTTTTTGAAAATATATTGACGAGAATCCTACTAAAATATTTATATGGAGAATAACATGAAATCGTCATAATATTTCATTTAAATTCAACTATCCAGAATTTTCGATTATCCGGCATGCTTCAATCCCCGAGCATTCCGGATATTTGGGCTTTTACTGTATATCTAATTTCGCTAGTAATAGCTTATCAGAACTAAGCTATTACAACTCGGTTGGCAAGGCTTATCAATCCAAGAAACAGATTGAATTTGTTAAAAATATCTTATACGTAATACCAATAGGTTTTAACTGACAATGCAAAAAACTGTCTTTATCCGTCGCAATGGCGCCCAAACCCACAACTCACGCACCTTTAATTTATTGATAATTTTACTAAACTTACTCAAATACAGATTTGTCTTAGTTTTGTGTAAATTAAATTCTATCTAATTAGCGCTGTTAAATTCACGAGAACAATCTTAATACTCGTTGGTATAGGTTGCTGCAGCTCGTTATAAGAAGGAGGAAACACTTTAATGGGATTGGTTTTAAGCCGTCAATGCATCTGCTCCACTACATCAATTAATTCTGTTAGCGTTACCCGAAAAATGAATGCTCTCTAAAATGGGCTAATCAAATGTAAGAGAGAGCTGGAGCTACAAAGATCTGTTTCTCAATGGCGGTCGGTATGATCTTTATAGCGCAGAACTCCAAAGCTACAGTCGAAATGGTTTTAAGCCACTGCGTTGGAAAATTTCATTGTATCCACTTTGTCCAGGCATCCACACAAAAAAGCTTTGTCAAATAATCCCATTTGGTTCATTTGGTTGAACCACGCTTTTTTGTTTTGTTTCGTTTATTTACGTTCGCGTTCGATAGATGTTGTCCATGATTTTTAACTTTTTTGTTATTATTATTTTTTATTGTTATTAATTTTTTTGTTATGCATTATATTCAACTGTTTTGTATGGTAAACCCCTCTTCTTAAATTTCAAATCATTCGTAATGACATTCTCCTATGAATTTGGCTTTTGTTGTTGCCTTATTGTGTTCGGTTTGGCTTAAACCTAAATTTATTTTTCTTCGTTTATCTTATTATAAATTGAATGGAGGTTGAAGATTGTCTTTTTTTTACTCACCTACATCTTGTTTATGCTTGCTTCTTCTTTTTAATCTTCATGATCGTTATTATATATTTTCTTTTTGTTTTATGAATTTTTTTATTTGTTTAGGTTAAAATTTAAAAAAAAATTAAATTTAAAACGCGGTATATTATTTTACATTTTTTTTTTTTGTATGTTATTACAGTTTTTTTTTATTTTGTGATGCTTGCACGAAAGAGGTTTATCGTAGTAGTTTTGCTGAGCAAAAATGTTTCGTTTTTTTATAATTGAAATTAAGATAATAAAAAGAAATTTTTAACAGGATTTCACATACGAGTATGTTTTTCGCTTAAGCAAAGTGTTTTAGAATGGTCAGCGTTGGTTAAAAACACTATTTAAAAAAAAAAAACCAAAAAATTTTTTTTTTTGTTTAAAACGCGTTTTTTATTGTTTATAACAGTTTTTTTTATGGTTTTTTTGTTTTTAATATATATTATACTGCAGAGATTCGTTTTTTTTGGTTTTAAATGAAAATCTGTAATTAGAGTGAAAAACTCCAAATAAAATAGGTGTTCTCAAGATATTCGGAAAGATTCTCAAAATTTTGTGGAGATTCTTGATCCTTAAGAAGACGTTTAGGATTCTTAAGATTTCTTAAATACTCTCAGTAGCTACTCAAATAGTTGTCCCAAATTGCCTAAGAGGAGTTTATCCCTCAATCTAATGGAATGTTTGTCTTAATTGGCTAACGCCAGAAATTTAAATTATGATAAGAACTCTTCGACCTACGTATTGCCGAGCCCTGATGCAGCTGCCTAGCTCCACTTGAAAAGATTATGAAAAACAGGTAAACAATTTGATTAAATGAAGAAATTAAGTTTCTGGAGATTGTGAATTGCAGATTACGATATAGATATTATTATTATAAGAATATTGGCTGGTAAGGTGTAACAATATACCTTTAATAAAATATCTCTTGAAAACAACAAAATTTTGAATTTGAAAGCAATATTGTTTTATTTAAATTTAAAATATATATTTGTATTTAAAAAACTTATAAATAGTTATCGTCAGCATCGGTTTAATAGGTATTACAAACTATACTATTCATTGATTGATTCATAAAAACTAGTAGCCCAGCTTTTTCCGTACCCAATCGGTGCATTTTGTATGTACCAAGCCATTTAAAAAATACGCTCTCAATTCCCGCTGACGTTGAGATTGTCCCCAAAATACTAATACCTTCATTTGAAATTTAGTCCAAATAAATTAAAATCTAAAGAGGCAGCAGCTCGCGATTCAGAATCAAATAATTTTCCACAAAAATCCTTCGTGAAAAAGTTGCACGAAAGAGAATTAATTTGGCACACAATTTAAAAAAGATGAAAAATTTTAGTGTAAGTAACAAATTATCTTCGATGAAAGTGATGCTAAATTTATATTCGTCCTTTTATAAAAGAATAAAATTTTCGGACATAGACAGCGCAGACAACACATCGGCGTAATGTAACGGTGTCAAAGATGCTGCATATGCGTGTTGAATTTGGTTTTTGCATCAAAATTGATGGCCAAAAATAAAATCTAAATCATGTCTGTTTCCATATTTGTCTTATTCGCTAATGCATTCGTACCGTCCAATGCATTTGCCACTGGTTAATTTAAAATTTGATAGTTTCTCAGCCTATATTATAAAGTCTATGGGAACAATCTGGTAAAAAATTTTAATATATCACTGATATGAAATACGTAACCTAATTTTACAAACCTCGTTCTGAATCTTTAATTTAATTTTCAAAATTGCGATGTTCCTTTTGATCCGCAGCAATAGCACATATTGATCACTTTTTTATTTAGCAATTAAACAAATTGCACTTGCGTCTCCATCAAACGTCTGTCGGTAATCAAATAACAGATCCTACAGCACTTTGGTACCAATATTTTTGCTAGTATTGACATATGAGTTAATGTGAGATATCACATATCACTGGAAATAGTAGTGAGATATCACAACCTAGCCAACCCTAAATTTTATCTATGAAGTTTTCTTGATGATGGCACGTTATTGCTCGAAAAATCTAGCTTTCATATAACTATGTGTGGGCTTTAATAATTGACGAAGATAGTGCGTCACATGATCAAGGAATATACTACTAGCTGTATTATTGGCAACCCCCTTTTAATTTTGTTACTGTAAATTTTTAAAAGACATTTCTTTTTATTTCTTATTTTATTTTTATTTTATGTATCCATCATGAAGTTTTGAGCGATGTGATATTTTATATGTGATAGGATTTATTGTTTAGTTATTCCTTCATTAAAAAATACATAAAAAAACAAAAAATATAAAGATTTGCGTTCATCAACTCCTTAGAACGCATTTTATCAACAAAAAAACCTATGATAGCTTTTAAATTTTTTTAAAATTTTAATGACGTTAAAGGTGCTAAAAGGTGCTTTAAGGAGGTAAAATGTATTAAAAACGATTAAACACGACAGGGTACAACAGTTCTATTGGATTGCAAGTAAGTTACATTGCAATATTAAAAAAAACAATTTTTGTTTAAAACATTGTTTTAAAAAAAACAATTTGTTTTAAACATTGTTTTAAACAGTGTTTAGAACAAACCAGCTCTGGGAATGGTTAATAAAATTGAAGATCCAGTTGATGAAAAACTACGACCGACATGAATTTTTTTAGTATGCCATAATAACAGTTGTAGGATGTTGTTTGTGAAATTAAACAAGTTGATATTTGCATTTATATAAATTTGCATTTGAAAACTTAATCAAATAAAATAGATAATCAATTTTAACAATTTAAACATTTATAATTAGTTTTGAGCAAATTTAATCTAAACGTATTTTTGATAAAATTTTCTAATTGAACAAAATGTCGCTTTTTTTTGTAACGAATTGTCATTTTGCTTCAAAATCATAATTTTTGACATTTCAATGAAAAAAAAAATAAAAATCTAAATAAAATGAAATTGCTCGTATAATACTTAACAATGGAGGGCTGAGCATTACTTCCTGCGAATAATAGGTTACAATTTCACTTAGTTCTGGAGTTGCCACCTTTTCAAAATCACAAAACGGGACACAATCGTTATGCTTAATTGAAGCCACCACATTGACTACTGATCTGCTTCAACGCTTTGTCTATCCAACGGCCCCCTCATCCACCCCTCTCCACCAACAAAATCAGAGATATTCTTCAATGAAAATAAACATTTAAGTTCAAAAGTTTATTCCCATTTTTTATAATATTTCATTCAATAATCAACAGGTAAAAATAATAAAATTTAACGAAAAATATCACAATAAAAAAAAACGTCACGTTAACATAAAAATAAATAAAAACAATTCAATTGTTTAAAAAATATTAATTATAAGAAAATTAGCTATAGAAAACCCTCTTAGCGTCGTCCTTTTTAAATTTATATTCCTTCGGTCTGAAAGACCTAAGTATTACATTCATGAGCTAAAGAGAAATTCTTATACCCACTTTTTTGGCATTTCTCGACGTTTTAGCTATTAACTCGTTACCTACAGATTCTAAAAAAGCAAAAAAAAAATGTATGTCTGTCTGCCGGCCGGCCGTCACAACCGACGAAATCTAGAAAACGGCTAAAGGGATTTTAATAATTAAGCCGAAAGGACGATGTGTTCGATAGCTGTACCGGAGGTGTGTCTAAAAAATCGTCAAGGGTGTCAAAACAAGGAAATATGCATTGTTTTGCTTAAAAAACGTTAATTTTAAGTGATAATGAGTAGGAACAAAGAATGCGGAGAAATCTTTATGGTCGGGATTGGTATGTGATACCAAAAACTAGATTATTGCATTATAAGTTTGTCAAAAAAATGTTGTCAAGTGTGTCAAAAGAAAGATTTTTATTTATTTTTTTACCCAATTTTTTGGAAAAAATAAAATTAATTATTTGTATGACATGAAATTTTATTATTATTATAGAAAATTATGGCATTATAAGTTTGTCAAAAAAATGTTGTCAAGTGTGTCAAAAGAAAGATTTTTATTTATTTTTTTAGCCAATTTTTTGGAAAAAAATAAAATTAATTATTTGTATGACATGAAATATATTTTTATGACATGAAATTTAATTATTATTATAAAGAACAAGTGACGTCATATCGTCAATCATATAAATAGATTGATTATATAAATAACGTCACATGACAAGGAAACGAATAAATTTTAAATGTTTAAATAGGAATTTTATAAAATATTGCCAGCTAATAGAAATTATGTAGTCAATTTTTATTACTGTGCAATAAGTTTTAAATTGTGTTCCGGTGTTCGCCTACAGGTGGTGGGATAAGCCAAGTATTTAAAATAATATTTTAAAAAATATTTATAACATTACACATTTTATTACAATTAGACAATTTAATGTGATGTGAAGTATATATAACGGATGGATAACGGATATAATTTAAAGATTTCAAAAAGTAAGTTTTATTTAAATGACTAATAAAATTAAATCAAATTAATTTTATTATAAACGGTCCATTTAAAACAAAACTGAAAAGATAGTTTTTAAAGTTATGTGTTTGCAAAAATAAATTTATATTTTCGAACTATTTGCTATTGTCTTCCATCTGTAGGCGAACACAGGCATACAATAAAAACAATATTTTACACTGTTAAAAATTTATATAAATACAAAATTGCTATTTCGGTTTCCATTATCAAAATTAGCTACGTCGTCTTGTAAGTTTTTAGTAGGAGAATTTGTAAATATTAACATTTATATTTACAAGCGTAGAAAATAAAAGCGTTTTCTACGCATGGTAAAACCTTTTTACGTTCCTGAACTTATTCCACTCGACGCTGTCGCGTCTCGTGGACAAACCGTCCAGTCACGCAAAAAGAGACGTTTTCACCACTTGTTGAAAAATCTACTATTTTTACTGCGCTCTAATTGATTTAAAATCTGGTTTGCTTTAAATCCAAAAAAACGCTTTTCCAATTTGTTGGAAAATTCAAGCTTAATTTTTTCAAAAATATTATACACTTCCGTACGTTGTATATTATCACTTTCTAAATGTTTTAAATGTGATGATAGTATACTCATAATATTATGAACAAAATTAAGGTAAGCTTCAGGTAATTGATTCTCATCATCTTTTACTTCTGAACTTTGATCCCCACAGATAAAAGTCCAAATTATTTTAGAAACCTTTTCTTTTTCTTTACTTAAAAATATGATTTTAACACCGGCCAAGATCGTAGAATATGATCTACTGCTGGAAATAACGTAAAAAATCTGATAGTTAAGTGTCCAAGCAACTGCACATATTCTGATTCCATAAAAATAAAAAACTCTTTAAGTTCAGCAAGATTTTTAGCGCTTGATGAAAACTCACTAAAAACCTTAATTACGAAGCTTTTAACATCAAATGATAACGATTTTAGAGCTTGCTTTGCGGTATTATGTACAATATGTGCGTGGCAATGCCCAACCACTAAATTTTCTAAATTCAGCATTCGTTTTAGATGTTGGAATACTGATTTAAACTTTCCATAATTTACAGAAGCATTGTCGGCTCCATATGCAACTAATCTATTTCGTAATAAGCCGCTTGATTGAAGACATTCAATTAATTTTATTGCTATGGCCTCTGATGTTTCGTTATTATCTTCATAAAAATTAAGGAGGAATGTCCGTTGGTCCTGTTTTCTTAGAAAAATATCTTATAGTTATAGGAAATTGTTTCTTATTACCTTTATTAGAAGCGTCGGTAGCAATCGAAATTGGACCATTACCGAGATCAACTAAAATATTCTCAACAGGAAAAGGACCCAAAACATTCTCAACAACTGCTTCAGCTTTTGTTCGACAGCAGTGAATGCGTTGTGCTTTTTTGTAATCATTAAATAATATTTATTTAATTAAATAATAATTAATCTCACTAGTTTGTTGCCACAATCTTGAGACAAATAACTGTGACCCCATGGTACGTGAGAGTAATTTCAAATATCCCAGTTGCATCTTCATCATCTGTGTTTGATTTTCCAAAAAAACTTTCAGGTCTAGTACTTGAGTTCTTTGCATTTATATGATATCAAATAAGCATAAGATCATAAAATTCGAGTGAAAAATTTATGATTAGCCTTAAAAACAGAACACGAGTCTAGTTTTCATTTATTTTTTTTTTCCGTGGGAATGATTAGTTTGTGATCAAGCGTTGCCATTTCGTTTAGCAAGTCCTAAATGTTGGTTTGCTGGTTAAGAGCAAAATGTATTAGAGGTCTGGAAAAGAGTTTGTCCAACACACCTTTGTCATGTGATATTAGTGAAGAAATATTAGGATTAGGGAACAAATACCGTAACTAGGACTCCTATTTCTCGGAACGTGCTTTGGATTGCATACAATGTTGCTGTTTCATACAATAATGTATATAGTTAGTACAAAATCAAAAATAAATTTGTTGGTGTCTAAACTGTCCTAGATGACGTGATCTTTCCTGTTTCTTTCCGTCTTTTGGTGTTTGCTTCTATTCTGACGGAAAGATCTAGAAACAAATTCGTCTTCTTCGTCATCATATTTATCTTCCTAATTGAATGAAACTTTTTTCTTTTCTAAATGTTTTGCAGTACGAAAAGGGATTTTTTTTAGATCGCTACTAGCATTTTATTTAAGCATGCAGTGGCGTAGCCAGAATTTTCCATTGGGGGGGGGGTCAAAGATTATTTTATAAGACTTAATAGTTTAACCTAATAAACCAACTAATTAGTTTTATTAATAATTCATTACAATAATAGATACTTCATTTTAATGTTTCCTTAATTTTAATTTTTTTAATTAATAATTTTTTAAAAAATAGATTATTGATTTTTTTTAACTATTTTAAATTATTTTTAATTAACTTTAAGAAAACAAATATCGAATAATTTTTATTTCAAAAAAAAAAATATTTTTACAATATTTTTTTTTTAGTAAAAAGTGTTGTGTAGTAGGAATTACAAAATATGTCACAACAACACATAGATACCTTTTAAGACCATATAGGTCCCGCAACAACATGCATCTTGAGGTGTTGGTGGACGTTTTATTTAAATCTTTGTGGATTGAAGGCACTCGAGACTATTGATTCAGGCAAAGCATTCCATTTGTACGATGTACGCACAAAGAAATCCCTTTGCATTTTGTTACTGGGGCAGTGAGTAATCCCGACAGTTTGACTATTTGCACAAACAGATTGACGAGTTGAACAAGGAAAAGAAGATGTCTGAGGCATTATAGATCTAATTTCATCCGAGCACTGCTGGTGACGATATTTATAAAAAAACAACGGGATCAGCAACAGTGTGACGATGTTGTAGGGAATCAAGATTTAATGTTAAATTTCGATCACCAACAATTCGTATAGCACGCTTTTCAACAGAGTCCAAAAGGCCCAAGATGGTAACAGATGCAGCGCCCCAAACTTGACAACAATACTCCATGCAGGGACGAATATAGGACTTATAAATGTGGAGTAATTGATACGGAGAAAAATATTTTTTACATCTATTGAGGAGGCCGAGTTTTCTTGATGCGCTCTTTGCCATGGCCATGATATGATCGTTCCAGAGTAAGTCATTGGAAATTATGACTCCCAATAACCAAATGTTTTCACATTCGTCTATTTGGTCGTTACACATATTAATTGAAATATCATTGGGAAACTCGGTCTTTGATCTGGAAACAATCAATAGCTGTGTTTTTTTGGAATCGAAAATGACCAAATTTTTGTCACCCCAATCGGCGACTTTTTTCAGTCCTCGTTTACATTTATGGCAGCGTCTCTCCGGGCGGGATTTATTTCTTCATGCATTTACCCTTTGAAGATATGAGGACGAATGACTTGTGCAGTGTACTATCATCTGCAAAACTATTTATTGGGTTCTTGGTGATATGCAACAGTTCGTTGATATAAATTAAAAATAAAGTGGGAGATAAAACTGAGCCTTGGGTACATCAGCGTTAATTAATTTGGACTCAGAAATAAAGCCATCTATAGATACCGAGATGTATCGGTTAGACAGAAAATTTTGAATCAACTTCACAACTGCGGTATGAAAACCGTACGCAACGAGCTTGTTGATCAAGTTGGCATGCCAGATTCGATCAAATGCTGTTGAGATGTCTAATGCGATTACGTCCACCAAAAATTTGGATATGTGTGATTTAATATATTGCTCGTATATTTTAAACAGGACTGGGAGTAAGGTTATTAGTCTGTAATTTGAAATATCACATTTCGTTCCTTTTTTGGGACAGGCTGGACATTGGTCAACTTCAAGCAGGATGGAAAAATACCAGATTTATAGGATTTATAAAATATTTTGGTGAGAGTTGGTGCAATATAAAACAAAAATATCGAATAATTTTAATTAACTTTCATAAAACAAATTTCGAATAATTTTTAATTAACTTTAAAAAAGCAAATTTCGAATAATTTTTTATTAACTTTAAAAAATGATAATTTTCTTTATTTTTAAATAGAAATTTTTGTGCTAGTGATTTTGAAATTTAAACTTATTTGAAACTGAATGACACTTTACCTATTGATTCGCCTCAAACCTGTGTCTAGGAAGGAATGAAAAATGATTTTCCTGATTAATCAAATTCCTTAAAATATCAAGGCGTTAGATATCATTTTAACTATTCTAACACAATTAATTTTGTTTTGTATTTAGAACAACTTCCAGGACACTTTGTTTTGTCCGATCTTATCTATTGTCCGATCTACGAAATTGTTATTTGTTATTTCCGGCACGGAATACTAGTTATGAAAAAATTGCTGTAATTTATTTCTCAAATCCTATTTCACGATGTACAGGAATAGGGCTACAGATGTACTCATAAAGAAAGAATAGTAGACAAAATAGTAGACCAGTGGGCATAAATAAAAGATGCCAGAATAGTACATTATGATGCTAGGACGTAAAGCTAAAGATTTTGGTCGTATGTGGAGTTGCATTCACATTAAGTCCAAAATAGCTTATGTCCGTGCATCATATACTATTTTTTATTCGCCGCAAGTAAATTATTTAAAAAAAAATGTTTATTCTAAATTGAAATTACAAATTTGCATAAATTTTGAAATAAAAATATGTGGAACAAGTTACCTTTGACATAATATTTGTTATTTTTTCCAAATTATTGTATCACTATTTTTTTTTTATTTAGCGTATGGTTTTTTTGTGACACATTAAAAATTAAACTTAAAATAGGTAGACTCTTCTATGAAATCTACCTAAAACAAAGCATGGATACACATTAAATGAACTTACATTCAATTTGATTGCGCGTCTTTTAGTAAAAAGGTAAAAAGTAAAATATTTGAACATTGGGCAGTACATTTGAATATTAGATGTTTACATCGAGCGAGTCTATCCATGCTACTACATCGGGAGTTGCCAAATGGATGTCTTAGATGTCGCCATTGTACCGTCGAATTGGACACATAGTTGCAATGTGTTTTATGGTTTATTGTGGAGCGCCGCAGTCACACTCAGGGGACTCTGAAATGCCCCACATGTAGAAAGAATCAGCACAACGTCCATGATTCGTTCTTATTCGGTTTAGTGTAATCCAGGTATGACGTGGCAGATCGAAACCAGGTTGGGTAGAAGTCGGGTTAGTAATAGAAAGGCCAGTTGTATTTATGATGCCAGGAGGTGTCCCAGACATCCCAGATATTAAAATTAGTTGCCAGCAGGTTGCTGGCAGTTTTATGTGCAGGCTTTCTTGACTTCAATCGACAACGAGTGTGGTCACCGTTATCTTCGTGCAAGGGTAACGTGATGTTGTTGGTTACCTTTTTATGTTCACGCATGAGAGCATGCGAGCGTCTCAGTGCAGGTGGAGCGATATTGCTTAACACAGGGCCAAGGTTAAGGGGTGGTTCTGATAGTACTACTTATAGCACACATCGTGGCATGCAGCTGGCAGTCAACTTTTTGTGTATGTGTGCTAGTGAGTAGGTGTGCTATCACTATGACAACATAGTGGAGGGTGGGGTTCTGTGGAACACAAAGAAAGCAACTGTTCAATTCATTCGTAAGATTCCAGGGAAAAAATCTTAATATTAGAATATTAGAGCAATTCTTCTAGAAGACAGAAACTTTAAAATTTCAATGGGGGGGTTTAAACCCGAATAAACCCGTATGTCGCTACGCCTGATTTTGGTAATCTGACGATTAATGTTTACATTCGAAACATGTTATAATAAATATATACCAAAAAAGTTTGTTCCGTTGATTATAATTACAATAATTTATTTATATAAATTATTGATTTTATTTAAAAATGTATTAGTCATTCATCCAGATTTTTCTGCTTCGGCTGTTTTAAGTCGAGTTGCCGTAAAGATTTTAAAATCGTAATTTGCCGAATGACAAAGAAAATAAATAAGTGATACTGAGCAAAAAGTGGGAATCGCTGCGAAAATTTAAATGTTTGCTTAAATAACTTTAATAAACTTAACTTAACTTTAATAAAATCGTAAAATTGCCGAATTGGAAAATTCTTTTAGTAAAAATGCCGAATTTGCCGAATGGGAAAATTCTTGGGAGAGTGTCACAACCCCCAAAACCCCCCTCGGCGTCAGGTCTGACAGGAAGAGGGAAGGAGGGGGTTCTGAGGAACGAAAAGAAAGCAACTGTTCAATTCATTCGTAAGATACCAGGGAAAAAATCTTAATATTAGAATATTAGAGCAATTCTTATAGATTACAGAAATTTTAAAATTTCAATGGGGGGGGTTTGAACCCGAACAAACCCGTATGTCGCTACGCCACTGTAAGCATGTCATATTATGATCCGGGCTGGATCAGGGTGTAATAAGTCCTAATAGGGTATTTGCATGCGTCCACTATCAGAAATCATACCTGATTTCAGTAATAGGGATCATCCTTTTTGTCCTGATCTTTCCCGGACTGCGAAGACCTATCTCATGCCTAGTCAGGAATTGCCGGATCAGAATCATATATGATTTTTCAACTGGCGTCAGTTTTTAATGATGTTAATATACGTTTTAAGATCACCAGACTCTCTATAGCCTGAAACAAGTTAGACAGCTTGAATATTTAATATAATGAACTGACTTCTCTATAATTAAGTTTTAAAACATTATCTTATATAAACTAATTTGTATTGTATAAATTTTTTATTAGGTACATAAGAGAACTGATCTATCTTGGGACAGAACAATTGCAAGAAGGCTTTGCCTTTTCTGTACTAATTATGTTATTGGAATAAAAAAAAATATATAAAAAAATCACGTGTCACGATGTTTGTCCGCGATGAACTCCGCAAAAACGTAACGTCTTGATGAAATTTTGTACAGTGTGTGTATAATGGTCCAACTTGAGAGATAGGATAGTTTTTATCTCGATTAAAGGCCTTAATATTTTTTAATTGCGAATTTAATGTTAAATGTGGATTGTTCATAAGCAAACTTTCAGATGGCGGCGGACATTAGTTTACTGCCAAAACTGCTTTATCGACTTTTAATCATCCGTGTAGGGCCCATATAGACTATCAAATATGTTATTGAGCGAAGTTTTTGTTTTGGTGTTTGCCACAATGGTGCTGCATAAGGATAAGGGAAGAGAATAAATTCAATAAAATTTATTTGGGATTTCATACAAAACACAACTTGAATAATTTTAAAAACTATCTATGAAATTTCTCAATTTACTACAATTAAATAATTTATATTTGTTTATGAACTATTACTGACCATATATTTTGCAAAATATAAAAATTTTTAATTTTCTTCTGTCCGTAAAACAAAAACGAAAATAGGTTAAATTTTTCACATAACTTTGTACGGGAAATTTTGGCAATTTTTATGTTTCTTTTTTTGAGCGACTTAAGAATAATATTTTATATATTACGCTTAATTGTGCTTAATATATACTCGTTAGGATAGTTTTTATCTCGATTAAAGGACTTAATATTTTTTAATTGCGAATTAAATATTAAATGTGGATGGTTCATAAACCATCTTTTAGATGGCGGCGTAAATTAGTTAAGTGACACTACTTCTGTATCGACTTTTTAATCATTCGTGTAGTCCCAACGAATTTCGTTTCCACAGGAGAAAATTTCTACAGCTTTCCATAAGAAGACTACACTACGATTCTATCTCCATTCTTTCTATAGCATTTTAATGTATTTTGATTGGTTAATTCTCTGATCAGTATGCCATCTTTATACAAGTTTTAATAAAGTGAACTAAAACAAAACAAAATCAACTAATGTACGTATATCTTTTTAGTTTGCCGTGACAATTTTTTTTTAATTTTAAGAAATGTTTATATTTAAATATACAAAATATACTGTGAAATATATAAACGTGAAAGTGCACTTCAAAAAATTAAGTAAGTGAAGAGAAAAATTTCCAAAAAAATGTTTATGTTTATATAATATGTGTACAAATTTTTACATAAACTTTTACATAAAGTAGATAACTATGGCGACTGATAATCCACCAAGGTAATATTATTTATGTTTTTTTTATTATATATTTTTTTCGGTAATATTAAATTAAAATAGTTTTTATCTTTATTTCAATAAAAAAATTTTTTTACGTTTTCAGATGCATCGGGAGAGAAACAACAAAAAGATAGTAAAAATTAATGTAAATTTTGTATTAAAATTTGTATTAAATTAAATTAACAGTACATATATTAAACTATATAACTATGTATTAAGTCTAATTAAATAAATTTATTGAAAATAAAATTAAATTTAACTAAAACAAAATATGGTTTTAATTATTGCCTGTTTTATTCAAATTTACCGATAGAATCAAAGGTGAAAACTAACAAAATTTCTACAAAGAATCGTTGAAGAAAGTTGATAAAATTTCACTATAGAATCGTTGGGGAATATTCCATAGCGATTCAAGTGGTAGTATTACATGATGAATCGTAGTAGAGCATTCGTGCACGAATCTAGCGGACATGTTATTTTTTTGCAAACAAATTTCCATGCCTTTTCCATCACGATTCTACAGCTCAGTGAAGAAGTTTCTTCAACGATTCATGAACGAATCGATGACATTTTATTCGCTGGGGTGCCTTTAAAGACAAGAGCGATTTTTTTCCGGTGTTTGCCGCAATGGCGCTGCAAAAGGGAAAAAAAAAATAAATTCATACAAAACACAACTTGAATAATTTTTAAAAATTATCTATGAAATTTCTCATTTTATTACAATTAAATAATTTAAATTTGTTATGAACTATTACTGGCTATATATTAAGCATAATACATAATAGTAGTTTAATCAATGAGTGAATAAAGAAGTAGTTTATTCTCGAGCAAAAGTTTAAAATTTGAGCGAGGTACGAGCGAGAATTTTAATTTGCGAGAGAATAAAATTCATTATTCACGAATCGATTACAATACTTTATTCTCTGACAAAGAATTGTGTATTATAAAAAATTAAAACATTTTCTTCAAATAAAACAATAAGTCTTTATTGTTTTAATTGATAAATCAAATTTCTTAATAAAAAAACCCTGATGATAAACAACGCCCTTCTCATACAATCAACCAAGTTCAACTAAACGAAATAAGAGAATTCAAATTAAAATTTGGTTTTTGAACAAAACTTATCAAAGCAATTGTGATTATTTTTTGAAAATAATTTTAATGAAATCAAAACGATTTGACCAATTGGAATCATACCAATTGAATAATGATAATTTTTTTTATAGGAAAATTTTCATTAGACAATGGGTTAAGTTCATTAGGATATAGGTTAGAAAACAATACAATAATACATACTATTATTATCGAAAAAACATACAAATAAAGCTGATATAATTAAATGGAAGAGAATAAAATATTTTATTTTCTTCTGTCCGTAAAACAAATACGAAAACAGGTTAAATTTTTCATACAATTTTGTATGGGAAATTTTGGCAATTTTCATGTTTCTTTTTTGAGCGACTGAAGAATAATATTTTATATATTATGCTTAATATATAGTCAATAATACTTCATAAGCAAATTAAAATTGTATATTTGTGGTCAAATGAGAAATTTCATAGATAACGTAAAATTATTCAAGTTGTGTTTTCTATGAAATTCCATATAAAATTTTTTTGATTTTTTCTCTTATCCCCCATTTGTAGCGCTATTGCGGCAAACACATGCGTTCATTTCATCCGCATATGTAGCACGTGCAATGTGGATAATTTTGCATTTTTCTAAAGTTTCTTTATGCCACACATCATTCTTCGAATGTTTCTGTTACATGTTACACGTTGCGTCTAGATTTGTGTGAATGTTCAAACTTGATTGCTGAATAACCAATTTGCAAACCATCAATCAAGGCTGCTGCAATACCTTATGAAGCAATTGCAATATGATCTTAGGATAGAATGGGAGCAAGCACTATTAAGACAAAAAATGTTTTGTCAGTGTCATCTGATTCATCCAAAAAGATGGATCGACTTATCCCAATATCGCATAAAAGCTAATCAGTCGTCATTCTAATCTCCATTCAATTTGATTATCAGGTACAAATGTTATAGATCTTTAAAAAACAGGTGCTCGGAAGACTCCCACACCCTCCAACCCTTTGTCCAATGTACCCAAAAGATTTAAAAATCTTTCTCAAATATTTTGCATTATTTTTTATCAACGTTTCATGAAAATCATTTACATCTGTAGACAATAGTATAGGGAGGGATAAACACTTTAAATAAACGCAAAAAAACTTTTTAACCGGAAGTGAAAAACCGGCGATTGGTACGTAGAACTATTGGAAACAGTTTACAGTACTAAAACCTTCAAATCAGTTTAGCCAGAGATAAAACCAGAATTATAAGTTATTGAAGTTTAAAACTTATAGGTGTTCAGGAGACCTCCCGCCATTTTGTCAATTATGTACAATTGTAAATCTAAACCGTTCTCAAATCACACAAAATCTCATGAAAATAAATTCAATCGTTTAAGAGGAGTTCAGTCACAAACAAACGTACAGAAGAAATATATATTTAAAGATAATTTAAAATAATAATATTATTAAAAATATGAATAAGAAAATAAATTTTTAATTTTATGTTGATTTTTGTTAATTTAAACTCTCCAAAACCCTTTACCAATCACTTTCAAATTTTGACATGCCGTTAAATTCTCAATCCTCTCTCTCTCTCTGTTATTCATATTTCCCAAATGGAAAAATTAAAAAATACGCCTTCTATTCTCATTACGACTCTTTGAAATTATTCTCACAATTTCAACAAAATGTACGCGTACAAACTATTGTATAGGCGTAGCAACGCACTCCGGGTCCTGCCAGTACTTAATATTTATATATAAATTTAGATATGTATATCAAATAAAACGTCCAGCCCTTAAAACATGCCAAAACTTTAAAATTATTAATTTGAAAATAAACAAAATTCTTTAAATTTCTTTCAAATTGATTGTTCTAGCAGATTTATTTTTAAATAACCCACTCATGCGTTTAAATAACGTTTTGATTAGAATTCTAAAAAAAAGAGTCATTAAATTCTCGTATAACGAAAGCACGTCTAAAAACATAATTCAACAAATATGTTATTAGGATTAATAGCTATTTTTTTGTTATGCGAGACCACGTCTAAAAACAAGTGAAAAACATATAATTTCTTTAATTAAAAAAAGTCAGACAAAATAAAAAAAAAATCAAAAGATTTTAAATATTTTTTATTTATATAAATGGAACGTGTTGTCTCGTCAGCCCATTAAAAAATAAGATTCGTTTTTTTGTTTATTTATTTGATTTTTTATTGTTTTGTTATATTTAATCTCATCTTTTAACTCAACTGCCCACACTTATTTCTTTCTTATTATAATTTTGTCCACCTTTTACATATATGTATTGTTTGTTTTATAATATATTAAATTTATTTATATTTTCTTTTCTTTAAACTGTCGATTTATCTTTATTAACAATCGAAGAAATAATTTACATGTACATGAACGGGTATGCGATACACGAACAAAAGACTCCTTGGGTTCTTCAGAAAATATATAAATCATGAAACGATGTAAAAACGTAATTATTTCTGTTCTTATTGGGATCAAATGACAGTTAATTTTTAGTTCATTGCAAGCTACAAAGTTTTTCATGTTGTAAATGAAACATCATAAATCTCATTTTGTGCTGTTATTTTTTTTAACTACTTCAAAAATGAATCTCTTTGTGTCTTTTACAAAAACTCATCTTGGACAGAAATTTAACACTTATGCAATCAGTAGTAATAAAACGATTAACGATTTTCAAACTTTTTCGAAATTTGTGTGCAACATTTTCGGGTTGATTCCGATTCTGTTAAGGAGCTTGTAAACGAGCAACTAAAAATATGTATTGCCGGGCAATATTTTCAGCAATATTGCCCCGCAATGTTTTAACAAAACTCTTGTAAAATAGCATGTAAACGAGCAACTTTTTACGGCAATGTGTGGCTGGCAATCATTGCCGGGCAATATTGCCCAAATTCAAAAACATTCTCGGCAATATTTTCGTATTGCCCGGCAATATATCTGTATATTTCGGCAATATTGCCAGTATTGCAACTAATGGCTGGCATGTTGCTGTTGATATCGCTCATTGAGCGAAAATATTAAACATTGCCCGGCAACTATTTCGATTTTTGTTGATGTTTTTATTGAAATTGAGAATGTAGTTTGTTTTGAAGATTTGTTAATGTGAAAACAAAATTATTTCATATAAAAATTTGTTTGAATTAAATTAAATGGTTGGTAAAAAAAGGGATACTGAATTCGGAAATTGTTTTGGTTGTTGTAAAATAAGAAAAAAGGTAATTTCTTTCTATTCAGATGTTATGGTTAATTAATGATTGATGAAAGGTGGGTTAATAATATTTTTTGTTGTTTTTAATGATTGTGATTCTGTTTTGAGAATGAGTGCACTTATTTTTGTTTATAAATCGTTTAGTATTTTGAATGGAGAATAAATATGATGGTTTTTTAGTAAAAATTTGTAAAACTACTGCAATGGAAAGCATTTCGGCTTGATGAATTAATTATTAAAGTAATTAAATTAATATTCTTTTAATGTATAAAACACCCAAGGTTTTATAAATATTTTTTGAAGTAAAACTTCTTTAGGCGCGTTTTGAGAATTGTGCAACGGAAGTATAAAAAACGAATATAATATTCGGCAAATATACGATACAATTCGATTATGACACACATATTTTAAATATTCACTGGTTTTTGGTGCATTATAGAAATAGTTTATTGTATTTTTCGATGCTTAAAAATTTAACAGAAATTCAATTCAAAAAACATAATTTTGAATTAAATTTAATGATTTTCAATCCAAATTTTTGGAGTATTTTCATTTAATTTAATATCAGTTTTCAAAATATTGTATGTCTGTTCCAGTTTTGTTTACAATGGATGCTTAGACTCGTAAATTAATAAAAATGGCAGCATATTTGGCTTTTTTAAAGGCAGAAAAATAAGTTGTCGCAAATCTTGGTAAATGGCAGGCATATATAATGAAATATAAGATGACAAAAAGCTCCGTTTTGAAATTTGAGCAAAATCGAATAACTGGTTGGAGCATGTTTGGTGGATCTTTTTGGTTTGTATGGTAAAGTTATTCATTTGTTATTATATTTTTTATTCACTTATGCAGTCTTGTCCTAAATGTTATATGAGTTGGATGTGTCGATTGTAGATGGTGGTCATGGTGGTCATGGTAGTCATTGTGGTAATAGTGGTCATGGTGGTCATGGTGGTCATAGTGGTAATGGTGATCACGGTGTTCACGGTGGTCATGGTAGTTATGGTGGTCACGGTGGTCACGGTGATCGTAGTGGTCATGGTGTTCATTGTGGTCATGGTGGTCATAGTAGTCATGGTGGTCATAGTGGTCATGGTGGTCATGGTGGTCATAGTGGTGATGATGGTTATGGTGGTCATGGTGGTCACGGTGGTCATGGTGTTCACGGTGGTCATGATGGTCATGGTGGTCAAGGTGGTCATAGTGGTTATGGTGGTCATGGTGGTAATGGTGGTCATGATGGTCATGGTGTTCACGGTGGTCATGGTGGTCAGGGTGGTCATGGTGGTTAGGTGGTCATGGTGGTCATGGTGGTCATAGGGGTCATCGTGGTCATGGTGGTCATGGTAGTCATAGTGGTAATGGTGGTTATGGTGGTCACGGTGGTCATGGTGTTCACGGGGTTCATGATGGTCATAGTGTTCACGGTGGTCATGATGGTCATGGCGGTCATAGCGGTCATGGTGATCAAAGTGGTCATGGTAGTCATGGTGGTAATGGTGGTCACGGTGGTCATGGTGGTCATGGTGTTCACGGTGGTCATGATGGTCATGGTGGTGTCACGGGGATCATGGTGTTGAGAGTTTGCATCCAGGGCTTTCTCGTGCGGGAAAAAATATTTGTGTTGATTAAATTTGTTTTGTTAAATAGAAAATGAGTGCGTGTAATCTTAGCACGCGGTTGAAATAAATTTCTTTGGCTACTGTGGCAGGTATTAATAAAAAGATGAAATATAAAATAAATATGTCATATTGCAATTTAGAGTTGCATTTCTTGATAATATAATTTACTGTGTAATAAAATGTAACATTTACATAATGTATTACAAAGTCAATTCAATTTATTAGCATAATTGAAATATGAAATTAGAGGTTTATGACAAATTTGCTAAATTTATTGAAAAATGCATCAATTGTTGTACCAATTGTTAAATTAAGTGGACATGTATTCATCGTGAAATTTAATTTGTAATACGTTGTAAGACTTTATAAAACATGTAAATATGGCTTTTATTACACATTGTCATAAACTATATTATCATATATAATATCATGAGTCGTCAAATAATAGTCGATTATTTTTCATAATCATTATTACGAATGTCATTTGAGGTCCCGAGTGCGCATATCGCACGAGGGAAATATTTAACCTCAAATGGCATGAGTGGTAATGTTGAAAAATAATCGGCTAATAATTTGGTGACGAGTTGTATTTAGCAGACAATTTAACGAACAGAAATAGTAACATTATTTCATACAACATAATCATACATAGTAAAATATTATTTCATCTTAGTAGGCGCATAAATGTTATAAATTTGTAATTTATTTTTGACAAATAAACATAAACATGCAATCATTTATGAATGAAAACGGACATTTTTACTATTTGCAAATTGCATTTTCACATAATTTTGTATGTGAATTTTTGTTTTAAATTAATATATTAAGTAGGCGGAAAATATTCGCTGTTCCTTCCTACCAGAAAAAAATAATCGAAACAAATCGTTTTGATTTGCAATATTTTCATCTAGATTGCTAAGAATCTATGTATATAATTTTTCAATCAACTTTTCGTTAATTTTTTGACTTGACATTTTTAACTTTGTTTTCCTAAAATTCTTTCTTTTTTCAATGTAAGATTATTAAATTTATCTTGTTATTTTTTGAATATTTTATATCTGTTTTATGGTTATATTATTATTTCTTTATAGATTAACTTGAAAATGCCTTTGTGGCGAAATATTGTTAGTTGAAATAAAGAATTTAAAACAATTTTATAATTTAATATTATTTCAATATTTTTTATTCCAAAAGTGGCTGAAAAAAGCACTTGCACCTTTTTTCAGCCACTTTTGGATACATTTAAATTTATATATATATATATATATATATATATATATATATATATATATATATATATATATATATATATATATATATATATATATATATATATATATATATATATATATATATATATATATATATATATATATATATATATATATATATATATATATATATATATATATATATATATATATATATATATATATATATATATATATATATATATATATATATATATATATATATATATATATATATATATATCTTTTTTAATAAATTTTATTTGGTTTTTTAGCTCTTGTTTGGATTATAAATAAATGAAACACTTGATTTCAAAAATTATATTTTATCGTAACGTTTCAATGCGTTTCCCGCATCATCTTCAGACGAAAAATATTCTTTATTAAAATTTAAAAAAAAAATTATATATATATAATTTTTTTTTTTAAATTTTAATAAAGAATATTTTTCGTCTGAAGATGATGCGGGAAACGCATTGAAACGTTACGATAAAATATAATTTTTGAAATCAAGTGTTTCATTTATTTATAATCCAAACAAGAGCTAAAAAACCAAATAAAATTTATTAAAAAATAATATTCAAGCTCAATAAACTAAAATAACATAAATATAACTCCATGGTTGAAATAATGGAGCCCATAATCAACAATCATAATTTCTTTAATAATATAAAAGTTAAATATGGCAAAGAGATTCATAAGATAATGAAATCAATCTTACAACTAAAGTTGAAACAAGCTAGTTTTATAAATAAACAACATTTCCTGCTTCGACTAAGAAAAGAAAAAATAATACCTCCAAACAGAATAATAAAGAACATTCATAACATTGATAATAGCATTTTTGAAAAATTGCAAAGAACATTCAATTTCAAAATAATAAACCAAGAAATTTCTGAGATTATTCACCTGATTAAAATAACAAATAATACATTGGCAACAAAAATAGAATATATAACAAATGTGATACCAACATTCATTTCATCAGAATTCATATCCAGAATAGAATTATCTTTTCAAAAAAGTTTTGATATAATTAAACAGAAACATCTAGATAAATTCACAAGTTTTTCAAATAAACCAGTTTTTACTCCAAACTTCGAGAACGGATCAGATAAATGGTTGATAAATCTATCAGATGTCGAAATTCCTGAAAACATTAAAAATTTCATAGGTTTAGGTGATAAATTCTCAATACCTTTGGATTCAAAAACAATACCATATCACAACATAATTACAGACATTGAAAGCTCTCTTTTAGATGTTAGAAATGAAGAACAAAAAATAGAAATAAGAAATGGTGTAGTTAAAATTCTTACAAATTTTAAACAGAGTTTTGGATCACACATAAATTTATCTAGCGAAGAACAGAAATTAATCCAGATTCACAATAAAACAAAACGTTTCCTAAAAGAACATGCAGAATTATTGGTAACAAAAGCCGACAAAGGAAATTCAACAGTGATTACAACCAAATCAGATTATAATACAAAAATGCAGAATATGTTAAATGATCAATCAACATATATTTTATTAACAAAAGATCCAACACAACAAATACAACGGGAAGTGAATAAATTAATAACCAGTTTTGAAGATAATGATAGAATAACAACATCTGAAGCTAAAAAGTTAAGACGACACAATAGTAAAATCGCACATCTTTATGGACTTCCCAAAGTACATAAAGAGAATATACCTTATAGACCAATAGTAAGTTCTATTGGTGATCCTACCTATAATTTGTCATCTTTCTTATGTGATATTATTAAATCTAGTATTGGTAATACTTCAACAAACATCATAAACTCACAGGATTTCAAAACGAAAATTAAAGATGTCATAATACCTGACGATCATGTTATAATTTCTTTGGATGTTGTATCACTATTCACGAACATTGATTCAGAACTCGTGCTAAAGCTTCTATCCAAAGACTGGCAACAAATTAAGAAGAGAGCAAAGTCAAAATTATTAAAGTCTCAGTTCATGGATGCTGTCGAGCTAGTTCTAAATAATTGTGTTTTCTCCTACGACAATCAAATTTATAAACAAAAATTTGGATCACCAATGGGTTCACCCATTAGCCCAATGTTGGCAAATCTTGTAATGGAATATGTGGAAACAAATATTCTTGGCGCACTTGAGTTCTCACCTGTATTTTTCTTCAGATAAGTTGATGATATAATTACATCTATTCCAAAGGACAAAGTCGATTTTTTCTTAAATAAATTTAACAGTTTTGATAAAAATATTCAGTTTACACTGGAGTCAGAGAAAGAGGGTAAAATTTCTTTCCTTGATACTCTAGTGATAAGAAATAACGATGGTATCATCAGCACCAACTGGTACCATAAACCAACTTGGTCCGGTCGGTATTTGGATTTCAACTCATGGTTACCTTTGAGTTATAAGAAAAATACTATATCCGTACTTACAAGGAAAATTCTTCAACTATCAGATGAGAAATACCACACAGAGAACTTCGTTTTGTTAGAAAAAACACTCAAAACTAACAATTACCCAATTAAACTGATCAAAAATATTATGAGAACAACGATCATGAAACATAATAATACCATTTTAATTGAACATCCAAATTCGAATCCACAAATCAATGAAGAAACAAAAGTCGTTTCACTTCCTTATGTTAAACATCTATTTGAGAATATTAAATCACTTCTAAGAAGATACAATATTGAAACAGTAGGAAGATCATGTATTTGTACAGGCTCATCTATTTTCTCAAAATTAAAAGACCGTGATCCTATCGAAATTAAATCAGATGTTATTTATGAAATAGAATGTTCATGTAAAAAAGCATACGTAGGACAGACTTCACAACATATGAGTAAACGTTTTTATCAACATACTCACAACTCTCCACCCGATAATAGCGCACTGTCCACACACATTGAAACCACGAAACATGTTGTTACTTTGGATAATGTTAAATTTTGGAAAAACAGCCCAATCGAAAAAAACGCCAAATATCTGAAAATTTGTATATAAAAAAACGTAAGCCAATACTTAATATACAAACCACTTGTGTTTTCAACAATGCGTATGATAGAATTATTAAATTCAATACAAATTTAAGTTAGCTATATAAAATAATGTTTTTAAAACAACATCAAAGTATGTTAAATATCGAAATGTTTTTGGTTGAAAAATTTAAATTTTCATTCAATTTTAATTTATACAACGTTTTGCTTGTATGTTTATTTTTCTTTTGAATTTCCATATATGTATAATTTTTTTTTTAAATTTTAATAAAGAATATTTTTCGTCTGAAGATGATGCGGGAAACGCATTGAAACGTTACGATAAAATATAATTTTTGAAATCAAGTGTTTCATTTATTTATAATCCAAACAAGAGCTAAAAAACCAAATAAAATTTATTAAAAAATAATATTCAAGCTCAATAAACTAAAATAACATATATATATATATATATATATATATATATATATATATATATATTAGACTGGTCGTTAAAAACTAAATTTTCCGAGACGCCCCCTAGAAAAATTCTTTGTGGTCAAAAAACCACAACGGCATTATTTTTTTTTTTTTTAAATCAAAAGAACACGTGCCGCAAAATCGTCGAAGTTGAATTTTTGAAAAATTCGTAGATTTTTTCAAATATCTCATAAAATATGCAGATGTCAAAAAAAATCACATAACCATTTTTGTAGGAAATTTAATTTTCTACAAAAAAGATCCAAGTCATTTTTTCCCGAAAAGGTATAGTTCTCAAGATATTTTGAAAATGAACTTGTAAGTTTTCGTAATTTTTAAAAAACATAAAAAATAAAGATGACGGAAAAGTCCTAACTTTTTTCTTATGCTATAGAATGAAATGTATAAAAAAATAATCGTGACAAAAAAAATTAAAATTAGTACTTTTTCGTCGAAATTTTCATCATTTGGTTTTACGAGTTTTGAAGAATTTCAAGTTTTATTTCAAAATATCATCTGAAATATAGGTTTTAGGAAAAAAATGACTTGGACATTTTTTGTAGAGAATTAAATTTCCTACAAAAAAGATTATATGATTTTTTTTGACATCTGCATATTTTATGAGATATTAACAATTTTATCAAAAAATAAACTTCGATGATTTTGCGGCACGTGTTCTTTTCACTTAAAAAAAAAAAAATTAGTGCCGTTGTGGTTTTTTGACCACAAAGAATTTTTCTAGGGGGCGTCTCGGAAAATTTAGTTTTTAACGACCAGTCTAATATATATATATATATATATATATATATATATATATATATATATATATATATATATATATATATATATATATATATATATATATATATATATATATATATATATATATATATATATATATATATATATATATATATATATATATATATATATATATATATATATATATATATATATAACGATATGAGATATAACGGAATTTGGCGGCACTCTCACGGTCGTATTTTTCGACCTACACCAAAATAATTTTTTGTGTGTGTTTCGGCAAATAATGTCTTGGACAAGTTCGTGAACTGGCCATATCCGGGTACCAGTTAAGCGGCTAGAGCCTAAAATGTCGAATAATCTAGGGCGCTATAACTTCCGTTTGAATCATAATATTTTAATAAAATTTATAAATACTGAATATTTGAACATATTTCTATCATTTTTATCAAAATGACAACTTTGACGTTCCAGGTTCCTGCAAAATCAGCTGTTTTAAAAATTTGCCAATCTTTTTTGTCCTTGATCTAGCTGAAATGGCCAAGCTCACACTTTTTTATTTAACTAAACTTTAAAAATATTGTTTTGTATTTTATATTTATTTAAAAATAAAAGTAATTTTTTCTTACTTTAAAATCACAAACAATTAATAAATTTGCGTAGTCTAAAAAAGATTCACACAAAAAAATACTCAATATTCACAAAAACAACATTTAAATTTTTATTCAATGACACCCGATGACTAATTAAATTGAAACAGTAATAACGATCAACCATAACTGACCGAATAATGTGTTTTTAAAAAGGTCCCAGCTAAAATCTATTTCTTCATATGTATCTTCGATTTTCTTACTACATACATACATGTATTTATTATATTACTATTGTTTTTATTTTTTTATAAAGGATGCAAAAACTAGAAAAAAATTAAAAGAGGATTAACCTAATAAAAAATATTTTTAGCAAAATAATAATTTTGGCGCCTAAATTAAATCCTTTTACATTTTTATTGTTTCAAAGTGTTACTATTGATAATTGCTATTCTTTTCAGGTAGATTTCATATAAAGATCTACCTATTTTATTATCTGTTGTTTCTATTTAAAAAGATGTTTGGAAAAATGGTCAGTAACCTTCATTGGGTATTGTATTTGAGCTAGATTTCATATAAAAATTTACTTTTTGTAATTAACATGCGTCATCACGGGAATTCCCAAAAATTTTCTTGTCAGTTTATGAGCTACTATCTTTTTATGATAAACGATGACGAAAAATCAAATCAAACATATTATATATGTACGTATATTATTATAATATAGTGTGTATATTATTTTAGATTGTTGATTGGATTTGATAATTTAATTTAAAAATAAAATGTTACTTGGAGATTGTCAATTTATTGTTTGATTAAATAGACAAAATTGTTTCAATATCCGTATCAGCTGGATTAAGTAGTGGAATGTGAATCAACAAATATTTTTATTTGATTCAATATATTAAGGTTTATAAACGTTGCTTAAATAAAATTCAATAATCTCGTAATATAATTTAAAAATAATTTAATAATAATATGCACAAATTGATTGATGATTATCGCTCGAGAGCTTATATTATAGAAAACGATATTTTGCAAAATGATGTATTTTTGTCGGTAAGAATTGAACGTAATTGAATTAACTTTATTATTTCAATTGATTTGTACAAACAGTCAAACTGTTGAGATCACTCACCGTCATAGTAAAAAAATGCAAAGGGACCTCTTTGTTCGTACATCGTACAATGGAATGCTTTGCTCGAATCAATAGTTTCGGGGGCGTTCAATCCACACAAAAATAAAATTGCGTCCACTAAATCTTCAAAACGCATGTTGTTGTGGGACCTAGGTTTTAAAAGGTATCTATGTATGTGTTATTCTGACACACATTGTTATTCCTATAACAAAACACTTTATATAAAAAACAAAATCGGATAGTTCATAGAGTCCCTGTAGTTTTAGTCGGTAAGAAGGATGAAATTATTAATTTCTGCATTGATTACAGAAAACTGAATGCAATAATAAAAAATAGCTACCCATTACCTCAAACTGATGATACCCTGGATAAATTTGCAGGTGCCAAATTGTTCTCAACAATAGATCTGCAAAGTGCTTCATGGCACGTAGAAATCCAGGAAGAGGACCAATAATTGACAGCGTTTAGTATGGGTAGTGGGTTGTGTAATAGGAATGTGTGAGGGGAGGGCTGCGTAATTTCCCAGGGTTGTGTAATGCCCCAGCTGCATTTGAAAGTTTAATGGAACGTGTCTTGCGTTATTGAACGATATTATTGTAACGGTCATAGACTTCAAAGATCATTTGAAAAAAAAAAATAGAGAAACCTTCGAAAGAATTCAAGTAGCAGGACTCGTAATAAGTCCAAAGAAATATACACTGTTTAGAGAGAAAGTACAATACTTGGGGCGCAAAGTGACAACATATGGTGAACACCCAAATGCCCACCCAGAGCTTTGTACCAACATTAGTTAACAGGAATAAAAAGGCTCTACGTAAGCTAACAAGGACGGATAAAGCATTTAAATGAACAAAAAAGCAAGAAGATGCGTTAGTGAAAATTTAAAAAAGGTTGTGCTCTGCACCAGATCTGGCTTACCAGATTTTAAATTCATACTTGAAACTAAAGCTGGCACTGATGTTACAGGAGGAGTGTTATTTCAAGAAATGGATGGGGAAAAGAGTAATGGCCCATATTAATAGAAGAAACTGTCCAAGCCAGAAAGGAATTATTGTTTAACCTGTAAAAAATTGTTGGCTATAATGGAATGTGTGAAACATATTTCCACAAATACTTGTACAGTTAAAAATTTCCATTTGAGAACTGATCATGGAGCATTAAGGTGATTGGTACGATGGATTAAACGCTTGCAGGCTTATGATTTTGAAGTGCTCATGGAAATGTTGACGCATAGTCGAAACTTCGATGGCAGGTAAAATACAAGCACTGTAACCGAACCGGAAGTAAGGAAAACATTATTGATGTCAGGCTTCCTCTAGCGGGAAGGGTCGATTTGGATCGATTATGATCAATGTTGATCTACGGGTCTGACTACCCCGCGTACTTCTGTCCCTGCCATTGACATTTGAGTTAGCGTGAGATATCACATACCACTGGCAATGGCAGGAGATATCATTAGCCAAGATGATATCTTACGGTACTGGCGGACGAACTTTAATTAGTCAACGGCACCACTCCCAGTCTTAGCTAGGCAGCGTTCCGTAGTAGTATGGCTCATTAGCTCTTCCGAGGAATCAGACCAAAATAAAGTTATGTGGGCTTTGTGCCTCGATTGGGGTGGTGAAAGGTGCATCTGTGGTGCGTTGTATCAGCTGGATTATTGGCAATTAGTTTCGTTATTTTTTCTGCAAATTTCTAACAATTTGCTTTTCACTTATAGTTTTGTTATTATTTCTTCATCTTATCATGAAATATTGGCATATGTCGTATTTTATTGCATGATAAGGTGTTTTGCTTAGTTATCCATTCTTTAATAAAACATAAAAAAAATAAACATTTTGATACAACAGAAACGATATACGTCTGCAAGTAGTAAAATAAATATGCGCAATCCACCCGCCCATAAAGCGGCATGTCCACGGTATTTGCAGGGACAACACATATATGAATGAAAAAAAAATTTAGAATAGGTACATGTTCAAAACATCTGCGGATTTAACGCTAACCATGACCACGTGCAACATCATTATGAGCACGACATACTGAACTTTCTTTTCCTTACAGAAACACAAGTTTCTGTAAACTTTGAAAACGAGATTAGAGCAAAGTCCTCTAATTGTGAGGTTATCATTACCGGTGACTTCAACTTTCACAACAAATCATGGTTGGAATTCTTCAAATCGACCGACGATATTGACAATAGTGGAAAACTGGCAATCGTCAATCGTCAATGATCCCGCAAAAAAATTTAACTTGTTCGCTGAACGCTTTGCTCTGAACTCCACTGTTTTGGAAACTTCTAAAGAAATACTCTAAATACAGTCTTCAGGAGTTAATATGAACGAACTCCACTTCAAACCCAAAATAGTCGCTAAACTTCTAAAGGGGTTAAACACCAACAAAGCCTTAGGAATGGTAAAACATTCCACGCATTATTTTAAAAACCTTTTCTAAAGACCTTGCACCAACTTTGACTAAAATATTCTACCAATCCCACCCGGAGAGACGCTGCCATAAACGTCAATAACGACCTAAAAAAGTCGCCGATCGGGGTGATCAAAACCTGATCAATTTCAACTCTGCCAAAACACAGCTATTGATTATTTCCAGATCAAAGACCGAGTTCCCCAAAGATATTTTATTCAGCATGTGTGATGAACCTATAGGTGAATGTAAAAACATTGGGTGTCACAGTTTCAAATGACTTACTCTGGAACGATCATGTAATGGCAATGGCAAAAATCGCGTATAGAAACTGGCCTCCTAAATAGATGCAAAAAAATTTTCACTCCATACCAATTGCTCCATGTTTATCCTACAAGCCAGTTTAAAAAAAAAACTTCTTGTCTTTCCACTTATATGGAAACTTTCAGCATGCTCGTTTATCAACTCATTATCCCTCAAACGAAATTATTTATAAAAAAATATTTATAAAACCTTGGGTGTTTTAAACATTAAAAGAATAATAATTTAATTACTTTAATAATTAATTCATCAAGCCGAAATGCTTTCCATTGCAGTAGTTTTACAAATTTTTACTAAAAAACCATCATATTTATTCTCCATTCAAAATACTAAACGATTTATAAACAAAAATAAGTGCACTCATTCTCAAAACAGAATCACAATCATTAAAAACAACAAAAAATATTATTAACCCACCTTTCATCAATCATTAATTAACCATAACATCTGAATAGAAAGAAATTACCTTTTTTCTTATTTTACAACAACCAAAACAATTTCCGAATTCAGTATCCCTTTTTTTACCAACCATTTATTTTAATTCAAACAAATTTTTATATGAAATAATTTTGTTTTCACATTAACAAATCTTCAAAACGTACTACATTCTCAAATTCAATAAAAAAAACAACAACAAAAATCGAAATAGTTGCCGGGCAATGTTTAATATTTTCGATCGATGAAAAAAATCAACAGCCATTAGTTGCAATACCGGCAATATTGCCGAGCTATACAAATATATTGCCGGGCAATACGAAAAAATTGCCGGGAATGTTTTTGAATTTGGGCAATATTGCCCGGCCACACATTGCCGTAAAAAGTTGCTCGTTTACAGGCTCCTTTAGGTTACTGCTAAATAACATAATAGATTAAATTCAATTGTGTCGACTGTCGGCACTTGGCGAAACATTTTAATATAAATTAAAAACTAATAACACTTGTTTTTATATTTCGCAAATATGTTTTTATTTTTATTTTCTAAAAATTTTTGCTCAATGCATTTCGGCTTACGCCATTATCAAGAGCGATTCAAAAAGTTTTATAAAACTTTTTGAATCGCTCTTGATAATGGCGTAAGCCGAAATGCATTGAGCAAAAATTTTTAGAAAATAAAAATAAAAACATATTTGCGAAATATAAAAACAAGTGTTATTAGTTTTTAATTTATAATAGATTAACATTTAAAAAATAATATAACAGCACTGTTCTGAATTCAGTAAATGTTAAATTTCGCCACTGTTAAAAATTGCGGCGAGATTATTTTTGATGTTTTGAAGTAGAAACAATGGCGCAACTAGGAAATTGTTCTAGGGTGGGCCTGGCCCCATAAAATTGCTGAGTAAAATAATTAATAAATTTTCCGTTTTCATTTCTTTCTTTTAATACATAACGTGTGTTAATTTGAGGTTAATGTTCAAATTAACTGTCATTTTTATTTTTAGGTAGATTTCATATAAAAATCTACTATTGCAATGGGCTTCATCTCGGAATTTCGGAAAAATTTTGATGCCAAACGACTATTTGTGATAAGCGGAGATGGAAAAACAAAAAAAAAAAAAATTATATATATATATATATATATATATATATATATATATATATGTATATATATATATATATATATATATATATATATATATATATATATATATATATATATATAACGATATGAGGTATAACGGAATTTAGCGGCACTCTCACGGTCGCATTTTTCGACCTACACCAAAATAATTTTTTGTGTATGTTTCGGCAAATAATGTCTTGGACAAGTTCGTGAACTGGCCATATCCGGGTACCGGTTAAGCGACTAGAGCCTAAAAAGTCGAATAATCTAGGGCACTATAACTTCCGTTTGAATAATAATATTTTGATAAAATTTAAAAATATTGAATATTTGAACCTTTTTTTATCATTTTTATCCAGATGACTACTTTGGCGTTTCAGGTTCCTCAAAAATCAGCTGTTTTAAAAATTTACTAAACTTTGCTGCCCTTGATCTAGCTGAAATGGCCAAGCTCATAGTTGAAAACTTTTTTTCACGTACTTAAAATATAAATCTTTCCTAAATTTTCAAAAATAATAGTTTAAGTCTAACGGTTGAGACCCTACGGCTGTTGAAATAAAAACAAACGCAAAAGGCAATGCTTTCATCATGTTTCAGTTTATGTTATTTAAATTCATCTTAACTTTTAAACATACTTTTCAACTATAGCCTCAAAAAATTTCAGCTTTCTAACCCAAAAGGTTCCATTTTTATAAGCATTATAATGCAACCCTTACAAGAAAAATATCAACCCATTTAATACCATAGAAAAATTATCAAAATCTCTTTTGTTTTTATTTTTTTTACTAAGTAACCGTTTGAAAAAAGATTAAATAAGAACAAAAAAACACAACAACAAAAGATGATTTTGAAATAAAATTGTTTGATAATGTTTGATTATAAATTATGTGTGATGGTATAATTGTAGTTGTGACGTAGTTCATTTGATCTTTGGTGGATTTAATATGTTATTAAAAGTAGTTTAGACCAACTTAAATAAAACTGTTCCGAAATTGTATTGATGGCGTTAGTTCGGATAATGTATTTAATTTGGTTCGATAATTTTTTTGAATTATTCTGTTTCTACTTATATTTTTTATTTAAACTAAGTCAGATTTATCTAATTTTATTTGGACACAAAACCGTCTGACCCCGAAATCTATACCTATTTCTAGCGGATATACCTGCCGCTGGGATTTTTTTTACTAGGTTATTTATGTTAGGTTAGGTTGCAGTGATTGTCACCAAAACACAATATCAGGACGACATACTAAGACGGCTGTGATACCAAAGAATCTCGTTCGCCTCCTCGAACCATTTGGAGCTTTTAATGAAGCTAAGTATTTGCGTAATTTTATAACTACCCAGGTCGGAGAGAGTTTTAAATGTGCGTTCCAAAATAACTTTGCCGTATAATGGGCGAATGCCGGACACGTGCAAAGTAGATCAAACGCTGATTCCTCCTGATCCTCATCCTTACAGCTGTTGTAATCAGTACTTGGGTGCTATCTAGGGCATCCAATTAATCGACTTTTTCATTAACCGATTAATCGACTAACTTTTTTTTAATTATCCGGTTAACCGATAAATCGGTTAATTTAGATATGGGTTTTTGAATATGCATATGCATAATTTAATTAAAAATAATAAACATAATAAATATTAGAAAACGTATATTTGGTTATTTAGACTTAGTTATTCGCCAAATATACTAAACAATCCCATTTTTAATTAAGATTTCAGGAATTTTTTTTTAAATTACTTAATAATTTCATATTTTATATATAATATAATAATAAAGCATCAAATCAGCTTTATTTATTTTGTAAAAAACAATAAAAATGATAATTTTTTGTATTGCCCTCCATTTAAAAGAATACAAATTTCGATAATTCGGTGTTGGAACTTGTTTGCTACAGTCGAAAAGAATTCACTGTAAGTGAATTCAATTCTAAACAAGATCTTATCTTTGTCACAAAATTCCCAGCATCCGAAAACACTCTTTCACTCGCGACAGATTTCGGTCGGATTGAAACAACTTCCTTATACAATTTTCGAGAACAGGAGCTATCTCTTTGGTTTTATCAAAAATTGCTGTTGAGGCTCGAAGACCAATTCGAATCCAAAGTTCTTTTCTTTATAAATTTTCTAAGAAATTTGGATGAAAATCAGTTTGTGTACATATTTTATTCTTTTTTTTTATAAATTTTCCAAGAAAATGTTTAACCGATTAATTGTAAGTCGATTAATCGCAAAGTCGATTATGAAATTTAACCGGTTAATCGGTTAACCTTAATCGGTTTTGGATGCCCTAGTGCTATCCAAGGAACCAGTAACCAGTGATGACTTCACCAATGAACTAATATTCTGCCAACTCAAATACATATGTTTTTTGGAACGCTGCAGGTCTAGTCTGGGAAAAAAATTTACCTGCTTATCTAGCTAATCTTTATCTTGCTAACATGCTTATCCAGCTAATGGTGTTTGACCACCGCCCTATAGGTTACGCATTTGCTCCTGTCATATGTTAGTTGTTTGGGAGGGGCAAACGACTCGCTTAGAGCTTCCATTTCTCGTAGAAGATCGAGTTCAGTCCCTTGCATAGCAAGTACGTTCGCTATATAGTTGCCCTTAACGCCACTGTGACCCGGCAGTTAACAACACAAAGATATTTTTTAAGACCTAGGTCCCACAGCAACTTGCGTTCTGAGGTGTTGATGAACGCTTTTTTTAAGTTTTTGTGGATTGAACGACCTCGAGACTATTGATTCGGGCAAAGCATTCCATTTGTACGATGTACGAACAAAGAAAGCATTCGTTCACTATGACGTGAGTGATCTCGACACAGTTTCACTTTTGTATAAAGTTATGCTTCACTTTTATAAAAGTTATTATAAAGCCAAGAATACGCGGTATATTCATACGCGAATTCATATCGCCGACTCATAAGACACTAAAAAATAAATAAATTTCTTCTACTCTATAGACTAAGAGCCCGCGACGGCCAGACCTTCGTTATTTTATAAAAGCTGAAAGTTTCTCTGCGCATACCCCCTACTCAGGTAGGAAAGATTAGCGACATATGAAGTTTGGATCATAGTGGCTTTGGCAGGGAGCAGGTTCCAAAGGGGCCTCCAAAGTTTTGTGAAAGTATAAAAGCTAATTTTTTTATATATTGTTCGGGATAGTATTAGAAGTCACGTCACCCATTGCCAGACACTTACTATCGTGGAAACCCCCTGCCAAGCACCCTTAAACTTTAAAGTTTAAGGGTGTCTGGCAGGGGGTTACCACGAAGGAAAGTGTCTGGCAATAGGTGACGTTACTTCTAATACTATCCCGAAGAATATCGGTCTACTAGTTTTGTGTATAAAATGTAAATATTTTTTTACTTCAAACTATTCGTTTCCATGGCATACTATAGGAAACTTTTTTATGTACATATATCAAAATATACAAAAAATTGAATTGTTTCTTATCATTTAGCTTATTAAGCGAAGCATAAAATATTGTATGGACCACTGTTATTACTGGATAATACGCCCATCAAGCGGCATCCATTCCTCAGCTCAAAGGTCCTCGGCAGGATTATGTCGTTTGCCGGATGTAATAAACTCCATAACACCATTGAAACATACATAACTATTTAAATTATCTATCTATTCTATCTATATTCTATACCAACGATGGGCAAATGCGGCTCTTCATGGAGTTAACTGTAAACTGCGTCTCTCATTGAAAATGGATTGATTGGAAATTGATATTTCAGAATTCTTCCACTGAATTTATTACTTCAGAATTTTTTTCCGAAGAATTTTTGATTCCAGAATTTTTTTCGCCGAATTTTCCTTCAGAAATATTCAAAAATTTTGCATTTGTATTTTTATAAGAGTGGCAAACTTTATCTTCAATAGAACAAATACCAAAACAAATCGTCAATTTAGAAGAATAAAGATTAAATGACGAAACAGATGAATTGTCCAATGATGTGTTGTTAGAAGCAGGGCTGCGGAGTCGGTGCTAAAACTAAGCGACTCCGACTCGAAGTTTTTAAATGTTAAATCCGTCTTCGACTCAACCCCGACTCCAGCTCCGGCTTCGACTCCGATTTATATATATATATATATATATATATATATATATATATATATATATATATATATATATATATATATATATATATATATATGTTGTTGTTGGATTTCTTGGACGTTATTTTATTTGATTAAAAAAAATTTTTTCTTTGGTATATAGCCCTTTTTATTGTTTTAATTTTTTTATTATTTTAGCATTTTACGTTTCGTTGGAGTTCTCAACATTTTCAAAAATCTAAAAAAATCACAAAACTTCGATTACATTATTTTTCAAAAGAAGATTACGTATAGAAATTATTATACAAGAACAATTATTTCAATTTTTCAAAAAAAATTAAATTTTTTACCTCATTTTTCTTTTCCATTTTTTAAAAAAATTAAAATCGTCAAACATTTACAAAAACACAATAAATTTAAAAAAAACTTAAAACCGAAAAACTAAACACTATTTATAAGATTTGTCAAAATTTAAAATAATTTAAAAAAATTTTTCTATTAAAATTAAGTGTAAAATTTTCTAGTTTAAAATAATATAAATATAAGACAACACAATTAGGACACGGAACTTATATTTTGAAACAAGAATTATTAATTAAAAGGAGAAGAAAAATGATAATTTTATTTTTATTAAAACCGGACTTATTTTTTTTTTTGGAAAAAACAAGACAAACACAAGTAAGAAATAGTTATTCATAAAAAAAGACAAGCTTTATAACAGGGACGCAGCAAACAAAGTTGAGCACAACTCTCGATGAATCGAATATTTAGTTTGTAAATGTAAATCAGATTCTCGTTTATTATATCAAGTTATCATAAATGCTTTGCAGATACTCCGAATCTTTCTGTATATTGATTGATTTATGTTTTTTTTGGCTTTTTCTTATCAATATCATTTCCATGATTCTGCGTTTATGAAAACTTGGTTCTTTTGCAAGAATTTTAACATTGTCTTTCAGGCAAATTTGGTGTTTTGTATTCATCAGATGTGAAGAGAGGGCACTTTTCGATACTGTGGGATCATTGTTGTTGGACCCATTGATGTGTTCACTTATTCTTTTCTTTAAGTACTGGTTAGTATTACCCACATACTCTGACAAGCATGAACATGTGACTTGGTATACCAGATTGGATTGTTGATCCAAGGGGACTTTATCCTTCAGATTCGAAAAGAGTGTCTCCAGAGCTAGATTTGATCTTCCCACTGTCTTTATATTGTATCGACTCAACAAAGCACGTATTTTCTCAAACAGATTTTTAATATATGGTATAGATACATATTTTTCATCTGGAATTCTTATCCTTTTGTTTTCTTGGCCCTGTGTATGTTTAAAAATGCTACTCTTTATTATTTTTGTAACTAAAGATTTTGGATATCCATTTTTTGTTAAGGTATTCAACAAAAGTTTAAAATTTTCATTATGAAACCGTTCGTCGGACAGTTTGATGATCTTGTCACACAGAATGTTGATTGTGTTGATTTTGTAGTTATGTGGTAACCACGAATTATAATTCAAGTATCGACCTGACCAAGTGTCTTTGTGATACCAGTTTGTTGACAGCGTTCCATTGATGTTCCTAATGACTTTTGTGTCCAAAAAAGACAGACAGCTGTTATTTTCTAATTCGAGTGTGAATTTGATATGTTCATTAAAATCATTAAAAGCTTTCAAAAAATTATTAACTTCTTGTGCCGGGATTGCGGTAATGATGTCGTCTACGTAACGATAATAGAACGCTGGAGAAAATGTTAATGTTGACAACACAGATGTTTCTATGTACTCCATCACCAAATTAGCCAGTACGGGACTAATCGGAGAGCCCATTGGAGAACCAAACTTTTGTAAATAGGTTTTGCCGTTGAATGTAAAAATGCAGTTACTTAGAACCAGTTGTAAACCTTCTATGAACTGAGCTTTTAAAAGTTTGGTTTTCGATCTTCTTTTTATGGATCTCCAGTCTTTGTTAATCAGTTTCATGACAAGTTCACTATCTATATTAGTAAACAAGGACACTATGTCTAATGACAGTAGTACATATTCTGGTGGTAAAACTACAGCTTTAATTTTTTCAATGAATTCTTCTGAGTTTTTTAGAAAAGAAGATGTGTTTCCGACACTTGGCTTTATGATTTCACAGAGGTAAGAAGATAAATTGTAGGTTGGTGAACCAATAGAGCTGACAATAGGCCGAAAGGGTGTATTTTGTTTATGGATTTTTGGTAAACCATACATCTTTGATACTATACAGTTGTTTTTACGCAAACGAAGTCCCTCTTCTCTGGTAATTCTACCGTCCTTTTGCCAACCCATTAGTATATCATTAACTTTTTTCTGTAAAGTTAATGTACCATCTGATTTAACGATATCATATGTGCTACGGTCGTTAAGTTGCGTTTCTAGTTTGGATATATACTCTTCTTTTAGCATCACCACTGTTACGTTCCCTTTATCCGCTTTAGTTATTAACAAATCCTTGTTGTCTTTGCAAAACTGTTGTGTTTCTTTAATTTGGGATGTAAGCGTGCAATCTTCTTTGGTAAGATATGGTCTTTGTTGGTTTTTATTTTGATGTTTGAAGTTTGTGAGAATATTAACTAGGTTGTTTCTTATATCAATCTTAGTGTCCTCTTCCATATTGTATAGACATGCTTCTACATCACAGATTATATTAGTGAATGGAATGGAATTTGCAGATGTTGGGGGGCAAAACTTGTCACCTAAGCTTAAAATATATTTGACATTATCCGGGATTGGTTTATCGGTAGTATTAACCAACCACTTTTCCAAATCACGATTATCTTGTGAACAGGTGGTAAGTTGAAGTTCACATCTCATTTGGTTCATCTTTTTGATATGCTTTTCCTTAGTATCTCGAAAAACTGTTTCATATCGAACAAAACATCTATTAACGAAATTATTTGTAGTTTCGATTGGTAGGTCTAATTGTTGAACTATTTCTAAATATTTATCAAGTCTATCTTTATTTTCTCGAATAAGCTTGTTGACTTCTGTAATTTCCTGACTGATAATCGCAAAAATGATAATGTAATCGAAGTTTTGTGATTTTTTTAGATTTTTGAAAATGTTGGGAACTCCAACGAAACGTAAAATGCTAAAATAATAAAAAAATTAAAACAATAAAAAGGGCTATATACCAAAGAAAAATTTTTTTTTAATCATATATATATATATATATATATATATATATATATATATATATATATATATATATATATATATATATATATATATATATATATATATATATATATATATATATATATATATATATATATATATATATATATAAAAGAAAATATTTAAATTTCATTTCGAAACAATAAATTCTACAAAACGTAATAAAGCACCTGGTATCGACTACATAACCGAAACGATTGTATAGGGTGGTGCAATTCCATTTTCAAAATTGTTCGCACTTGTAGGACTGTAGGACTGAAACTATGCCACAGGAATTCAGGTATGCTGATACCAATTTACTAAAATATAATTAACGCCACATATGTAAAAATTGCAGGGGAATTGCTCTACCCTCCTACTTACACATTACATAAGTTTTTTTTATAAATTAAACTAACCAACTTTTCAAATTTACAAAACGGGACATCATTGTTATCTCCAACTTACATTACCATTACATTACCTGCTACCCTGAGCGAAATTAGAGATTTAATTTACTAAAAATAAAAAGTAAAATTTGAAAAATTGAATCAATTTTGAATAGTAAAATGAGAAAACGAAGAGGATTTAGTGTGTCCACAATCGGTTTTCTTGGAAACTATAAATGCTTTTAAACTGAAATATCGGATTGGTCATATGACTAACTTCTAGGAAAGTACAAAGTTTACTTGATATGTTTTTAAGGTAAGCTTAAAATCGTATTGGAAAACCAAAAAAGCGGATTTGACGCCTTTCTGCAGATGGATGTTAAGTGAAAGGTTGATTTTTTCTAAGTAAAAAAGTTTTTTTTCTTAATAATGTAGATTTAAAAAACTCGCAATAATTGTACAATTATATAATCAAATGAAAAGTTACGCACTACACTACAGCCAAAATCGTCACATATTCCAAAATCGAATTTGTTTGGCATATTGAGATGTTTTTCATTAAACTAACCTTTCTCACTCTAAAATTATTATCCGTCTCTTACCTTTTATATATAGCTGATAAAAACATCTCCCCATATAATGCTGTTTTTAGGTAGATTTCATATAAAAATCTACCTATTGTAACGTGCTTCATCTCGGAATTTTGGAAAAATTTTGGTGCCAAACGACTATATATGATAAGCGGAGACGGAAAATCAAAATGAAAAAAAAATTTATATATATATATATATATATATATATATATATATATATATATATATATATATATATATATATATATATATATATATATATATATATATATATATATATATATATATATATATATATATATATATATATATATATATATATATATATATATATATATATATATATATATATATATAACGATATGAGGTATAACAGAATTATCCGGCACTCTCACGGTCGCACTTTTCGACCTACACCAAAAATATTATGTGTGTATATTACGGCAAACAATCTCTTGGACAAGTTCGCGAACTGGCCATATCGGGGTACCATTTAAGCGGCTAGAGCCTTAAAAGTCGAATAATCTAAGACGTTATAACTTCCGTTTGAATCATAATGGTTAAATAAAATTGATAAATATTGAATATTTAAACTATTTTTTATCATTTTTTGCAAAATGAAAACCTCAGCGCAAAAGGTTCCTGAAAAATCAGCTGTTTTAAAAATGTACTGAACTTTGTTGTCCTCGATATAGATGAAAATAACCAAGCTTACAAATGAAAACCTTCCAAAACATAAATACGTAGATAAGTCTATCCAAAACTTAAAAAATAAATTGTTTAAGTTCAGAGGTTGAGACCCTGGGTCGGTTAAAACAAAAACAAACCCAAACGTCCATGTCTTCATCATTTTTGAGTTTCTTTTGCTTAAACTCATATTTTCTTTTAAATTAACTTTTCAACTATAATCTCAGAAATTTTCAGCTTTCTATCCCTAGAGGCTCCAATTTTATAAGCTTAAACAAAAAACCTTTTACATATCTTACAAAGCCTAATATATGTGAAAATTAAAAAAATGAAAATTTATATAAAATTAATATTGAATTTTGTTTTAGTTTTGTTGACATTTACTTGCAAATACTATTCGAACAAATTGATAGATCTTTGTGCGATAGGCGTTCAAAAGGACCTATATATGAAAAACATTTTAGGGAGCTATTATATAATTAACCAACCGAATAATTAGTTAGTGTTAATTAAACAGTAAAATTAAGCATGTAAATTCTTATAAAAATAACAGATATGTATAAACTTTAATAAAACATGTGTTAATATCACACAGCGTTTAAAAAAATTCATATTTAATAACATAAAACCATAATGATCACCCCCAAATCTAATTAACCAAATTTTTGTTCTTCATGGTTATTTAGATATTGTATATATAAAAGAAAAATTGCGAAGATTGCATTTGTATGCAATTTTTCAATTTATTTGTATTGTTTTTATTTTGAATTTTTGTTTTGTATTCAAATTGCATATAGAACCAATTACATATGTTATTAGGAATTTTGTTTTGTTTTTGAAAAATTAAACGATTATGTGGGTGATTTGGGAAACTATTTTATATGTATTTCGGAAACGATCTTGGTATTGTATAACAATAGATAACTAAATAAAACAATGCGCGTATGGAAAATGTTTAATAGGTGATGAAAATTTTAATATGTATATATGTATGGCGTTGCGTTAGATGTATAGTAGAATTTTTTTGCCAGCGAATTTCTGACAGCTACGACGCAGCAAGAGATAAAAGATGAGACAAAAAGTAAAACAGAGATGTATTATTTATTTTGGAATAAATTTGTTTTCAAAACAATTATATTAGTTAAATTTCTACTTCTAGTTCGTACCATTTGTTTGTTGTCATATTTGTTTCCATAGGCGTCGTTATTTTTATTATAATTATTTTTAATTATCAAAATTTTGTTATATTTCCAACAAAATCATTAATATTTCTACTAGTTTTTGGGTTTCTATTATAATTGGTTGAATTTCAATAGTAATTTATAAATTTTATGCGTTTTTTTTGTCCATTTCAATGCATACCCCAATAGTTTTTTTTAATATTTTAATCGAGACACTGAATGTGCAAACAATATGCGCATGTGCATGCGCATGTGCAAACAATATGCGCATAACAAACAAATTTTGTGTTCGCTGGCAAAAAAATTCTACTATATAATTGCGAAGATTGCATTTGTATGCAATTTTTCAATTTATCTGTATTGTTTTTATTTTGAATTTTTGTTTTGTATTCAAATTGCATATAGAACCAATTACATATGTTATTAGGAATTTTATTTTGTTTTACGTAGATTTCATATATTAGGTAGATTTCATATATGCCAAACGACTATATATGTAAAGCGGAGACGGAAAAACAAAAAAAAAAATTATACATATATATATATATATATATATATATATATATATATATATATATATATATATATATATATATATATATATATATATATATATATATATATATATATATATATATATATATATATATATATATATATATATAACGATATGAGGTATAACGGAATTTAGCGGCACTCTCACGGTCGCATTTTTCGACCTAGACCAATATATTATATTATATATATTTTCTGGGTATGTTGCAGCAAACAGTTTCCTGAATATGTTTGACAATTGGCCATATCGGGGTACAGGTTAAGTGCTTAGAGCCCAAAAACTGTATAAAATAATGTTTATTTTTAAAGTTTGTTTAATACTTCTGTTTTTAATTAGTGTTTTTTATAAAGTAATCTGATAAATCCGATTCTAATTGCACACATAACTGTCTGATCCCGAAATCTACCTATTTCTAGCGGATATACCTGCCGCTCGGACTTTTTCTAATACAAAATGTTTAAGCTATTGAATTTGTTGATTGACTTGTTGTTATCATATATGTTTTAAAGTAAAACGTATCTTCTCGAATTTTTTCTGATAAAAGACATCTATTATTTTCATAATAACTGTAGTATTCTTATTTATAGATCATATGTTTTATTAAAAAAATAGATATTAAACGATGACACATTTATTCAACAACTCACTTATGACTAACAAAAGCTTTAACATAAGGTTTTTAACATATAAAAATATTAATTATGATGATGAGCGTTCGCTCTCTTTCTATAACCTTTTTTATACCGAAGTCATCACAATACCGTTGTGTCGATCTTCTCTTTTTTTTAATTGACCTATTTTACATACATATATATATATATATATATATATATATATATATATATATATATATATATATATATATATATATATATATATATATATACATATATATCTGTACAACATCTCCCCCTTTAAATAAACAATGTAATACTAAGTACAAATATTAAATACTTTCTGATTATACATATACCTAAATCAATGAAAATCAAAATTTTTTTTAAAATTATATTCACTACATTCCTATGCCCCCTTTTATTTAAATTTTAATTAAATTAAAAATTATTAATTCACATAGGAAAATACCTAATACAAATTTAAGATAAAAACAAAATTTACAAACAATATTTCTAACATTTTTGTACATTGCAGCAAATACATATCCATAATCCAAAATTCACACTCTGTTCAATTTTATTCCCCATCATTTGTCTCAGCATGTCTTAAAAATGAAGAATTTCTACGTAATATCTGGCCATTTTCTAGCTCTACCCAATATGAACGAGGTGTGTGATGCCGTTTGTGTATGTTAGCCTTTATCCATTTGTTACCATGCTTCAACCAAATTTTTTGACCAATATTAAATTCATTTTTATAATGTGCATTTTTATTATAATATTTTGCCATGTTCCATTGCTTTGTCTCAAAATTCTTAAGCAAGTCTTGCGCAATATCTGACCTAAATAGATATTCTTTTCCTGGAATTAATGTTCTTGTTTTTCTATTCCTCAAAAGTTCATTGGGACTAAGTCCGAGATCTTTAATTTCAGTGTTACGATACTCTGCAAGCATAATCCATAAATCTTGCTTGGCCTCAAATGCTTTATTTAGAAAATTTTTTCCTATTTCTACAGCACGTTCTGACATACCATTAGATTTAGGATACCGAGGACTTGAAATTGTGAGTATTATATCGAATTGCTTACAAAATTTGTTAAATTCGAATGAATTAAATGGCATATAATTTCCCATTTCTGCATTTCCCATTTCTGCAATAATTTTCCTTGGAATTCCGTGAATTGAAAAACTAGGCGTTAAATTATTGATGACTGCTAGAGCAGTTTTCCTACATAACGGTAAAACATCAATATATTTTGAGAAATAGTCTACCAATATCAAATAATCATTTCCTCTGAACTCACAAATATCTAATCCCAACTTTTGGAATGGAAAAAGAGGAATTTTATGCGGTATTAGAGGTTCTTTGCTATTAGCACTGCGAAACTTTTGACAAACTTCACACTGTTGTACCATGTTCTCTATATTCTGATTTATACCCGGCCAATAAAGCAATGAACGAGCCCTACATTCTGTTTTTTCAATTCCAAGATGACTCCTATGTAGCTCCGACAACATCTTTTCTCTTAGAGAAAACGGAACTAATAATTTTTCACCCAAAAATATTAGGTTATCATCTAAAAACAGGTTTTCCCTAAATTTCCAATATAACTTTAAATCACTATCTACTTTAGCTTTATTATTTGGCCAACCAACTTTTAAAATTTCCTTCAATTTTTTCAAAATTTTCCTCTCAAAAGTTTCCTCTTGAAATAACTTTTTCTTTTCATCACTCACATTTATAGAATGAACTACCTCTGAAATATCCATAATTTCGTTTCCCTTCTCATCTTTATTATAGTATCTTGATAACAAGTCTGCAATAAATAAATATTTCCCGGCCATAAATTGTAATTTTAAATCATAATTAAGTAGCTTAAGCCTCATTCGTTGTAATTTGGAGGAAGGAATTTTAGCTATTTCTTTTTTAACTATACCCAACAATGGTTTATGGTCAGTTATTATGGTTATACTTCGTCCATATATCCAATTATGGAACTTTTTGCATGCAAAACAAATTGCTAGCATTTCTTTCTCAATTTGAGAATAATTGCATTCAGCTGGAGTTAGACTCCTGGAAGCAAAGTTTATTGGTTTACCATCCTGCATAAGACAACATCCTATGCCATCCTTACTACTATCTGACTGTATGACAACTTCCTTCTCTGAATCAAATACTTGTAATATAGGAGAGCTACTTATCATATTCTTGACCTTGTTTAAACACTCTGTGTGGGCTGGTAACCAATTAAAAATTACATTTTTCTTAAGTAATTCTCTTAACGGAGATATAACATTAGATAGATTCGGAACAAATGCTCTCACATAATTAATCATGCCCAATACTTTTTGTAAATCTTTTTTCGAATTTGGATTACCTATTTCAGAAATAGTCTTTGTTCTGTTAGGATCACAGGATATGCCTTCTTCTGTGATAATATGGCCTAAGAAACTGACTTTATCGACTTTGTATTGGAATTTTTTGCTATTAAATTTTATATTTAGATCTTTAGCTCTCTGCATAACACTCTTCATAATGCGATCATGTTCACCCAAAAAAAAATTCAATATTTTAAATCGACAGAGGTACATCGATTTAACAAGATAAAAAATTACCTATAAAATTAATAAAATTGCAATTAAACTGACAAAAATTCTAAAATGCTACTATCGATATTTACTTTTGATTTGCATATTCAAATCAAGATATAAAATACTTAAATTGAATACATATTTGTTTAATATTTTCCTGAATTAATTGTTAAATCAAAAGTACTGCAGTTAGTTCTACAAAAATAGAAGAATTTCAAAAACGAAAGCAAGTTATTGATTTAAGAGTACATTACTGGTGTAGTATGTAGTATAAGTATAAGTTATAATAATGTTCATCAACATTAATTCAAAATCTCTGATATTATTTTAAAGTAAAGCCTTGAAGTCAATGTAATTACAATTATATCAAAAGAATTACAAAAACTTACAATTAAAACAATGTCAAATTAAAACAATTAAAACAATGTCAACGCTGTCCTATTCTTTAACCTATTCAGTTTGTAGCTTTTATTTAGTGGATTTGGATGCAAAATTTTTCTTACAAACGTGCGTGAAAGTTGTAATTCGTTAATTGTTTAATTGTTAAATAATAATTAATATTATAATTATAATTATCCATAGTGATAATTATAGTAAAGAACTACAAACGTAAGTACATACATTCATTTTTTTTCTCAGGCTAAACATTATTTTTGAAATATGTAGCAATGTGGCCAAAAATTTATCGTATTTTAATTTCTTTATTTTTTGTTACTTTTTTGTAAAGTATAATAATTGCATTTATTTATTTTTTCTGTATACTGAAAAAAAATCACACGACAAACAAAAGTTCCACACGTTGCAGAGCGCAGAGCGTGAAAATAACTAAGGGAAGCGGACAACATTCTACAGTTGCTGAGATAGTCATGTGAGATAGAAATAATTCAAAATGAAGTGGCACTTTCTCCTTTAGAAACTGAACATTCTATAACAACCGTTTCTGATTCGGCAAGTCTTCTAAACGATCATTCAGTACCAAATTTTATGTCGTGCTCTTTGGTGGCTTGATCGAAAAAAGATTGATTTATTTGCTTGCCAACGAACAGCATAAAATAAATCAATCTACTTTTGAAAATGTAGAGTAGTAAATAAATTGTATTAGCGTAAAATACGATAGAATCGTCAAAAGTGATGTTACAACATCTTGCCACAGATCAATTTTGTTTGCCAAATAACACGACATTAATTTGATAAATTTTAAAAACAGTTTCGTACTAGATTTGTATTGTAAAATAATTTCTCTAGAAAAGACGACTTGTATGTTGCGGCTGTGGTTTCCGCACTTCGGGATTAGTTATTATTTTTAACATTGTGTAATTTTTCTTTAACATTTTTTATTATAAAAAACATAAAATAAAATTTAATGTTATAATAAAATAATATTATAATAAAAAAAAAATAAATATGTATTTTATTTGAAAAAAAAAATATCGAATTTCCCCTCCAATTTATTGCAGCTAACTTTGTCAATTCAAATCGTTTCGACAACGATTGCAATTGATTTTTGGTATTTAATTTAACTACTATTTATTAATTATAACTACAATTCTACATAAGTCAACAATAATTGTTTATTGTTGACTTATGTAGAATTGTAGTTATTTTATTGGTTTCGTAGTTAGTTTTCTTGTGGTCTTGTTGACTCAATAACAGGTTTTAAGTACACTTTATGTATAGTTTCCTGTCTTTGAGTTGCATATTGTTTTGATGTTTCTAAAATAATATTTTGTTTACAATTTCATAATTTTAATTGTCGATTTTAACAGTGAACCTAGACTTAGATTCAGGTTGTCCAGCTGTTGAAGTAGTCAATTTCAATTTCAATTTGAGTTTGTTTGTTTTCGCATTACTGTGGTTTTCGTATGTATGTTTTTCATTGATATTTCTCTATGAGTTAAAATGGCAAAATTATCTATCAGCTATGCGAACATAAGAGGATTGAATATAAACCTTAATTCAGTCCATCTTTTTCTTGAAACTATGAAACCTGATATTTTGTTTTTAACGGAAACGATTATCAGTGCGCGTGCTGTGACCTTAGATAAAAACAGATACCTTTGTCCCAATTATGAACTTGAATCCTCTTTCTACATTAAGCATGGAGTTTGTGCTTATATTAGGGATACTATACCATATATGAGATTAAATAAATTTAAATTAAATGCAAAATTTCACAATATGGTGTCACTAAAAATTAGTTGCCCAAGTCAAACGCTGTTTGTCTTTGGACTTTACCGTTCACCTAATTCACCTGAGAACTCTAATTTATTTCATGACTTATCTGAGAAGATAGATAGGTTGGTTGAGTATCCTAATGCAAAGTTTATAGTTTTTGGAGATTTTAATGTCCATAATAAAGAATGGCTTACACACAGCTCTAAAACTGACGAGGTTGGTAGACAGGCTGAGTTGCTCTTTATCACAATTTTACTCAAATAATAGACCTGCCAACCAGAGTTCCTGATATTCCTGGTCAAAGTAGTAATTTACTTGATTTATTTTTGACAAACGATCCATATCTGGTTCAATTTAAAATATCAGAACCATTGGGTGGTTCAGATCATAATTTGATCTCCACACAACTAAATATACAAATTCCAAAACAATTTAAAGCGAATCCTCGTAATGTTTGGGATTACAAAGCTGCGGATTGGCAAGGACTTAAAAGTTTTTTTAGATGTTTTCCTTGGAAACGCTATTGCCTTACCGGCCAAGACCCAGACATAGCTGCATCAAATTTTTCTGAAACTGTAATTGATGGTATGCACAGATTTATTCCTAATAAATTGATCATTCCGAAAACTGATCTATGGTTTTCTAGTAAATGCAAAAAAGCTATAAAAGTTAAAAAAAAGGCTTTTCGAAAGTTTAATCAAAACAAAACCGATGAAAACCTTAGACAGTACCGTAAAGAGAGAAATTTATGTCGTAAGTTAATAGATGAAGAGAAACATCTATTTAATAGGAAAAAAGCATCTAAATTCGCAGAACATCCGACTGGTTCACGTAATTTCTATAAAGCCGCAAAGGCTGTCCAAAGCAACTTTTGTAAATCTTCCCTACCGCCTCTTGTTAATAGAGATGTCCCTATCAATGATCCAAAAGAAAAAGCTAATTTGCTTGGGCATTATTTCTCTTTAAATTCTACTTTAAAAGAACCTAATTTCCAACCAAAACCTATTTCTAAAGTTTCTTATAAAATGAGGCGGATAATTTTTCGGAAAAACATTGTTCGAAAAATGCTTTTAAAAATCAATACTAACAAGGCAACAGGCCCTGATTTTATTCCTCCGATTATACTTAAAACATTTGCTAGGGAGCTAGCACCAATCCTCACTAAAATCTTCTATTTGTCAAATAAGAAAGGAATTTTTCCTGAAATTTGGAAAATGGCTAGTGTACAGCCAGTTTCAAAAAAGGGCAGTAAGACTGATCCTACGAATTACAGACCCATTTCAATTTTATCGGTAGTTGCTAAAATTTTTGAGAAATATGTCAATTTTAATTTAATGAGCTTCTTAGAGTCTTCCAAATTAATTAATGAGAGACAATATGAATTTCGAAAAGGAAGAGCGACGGGAGATTTGCTGTGTTTTGTCACTCATATCTGGAACAAGTCGCTTGAAAACTTTGGAGAAACATTCGGTGTTGCTCTTGATATTTCCAAGGCGTTTGACAAAGTTTGGCATAACAACCTTATATGCAAATTGAGATCCTATGGTTTAGACGAGCAGCTTATATCTTGGACACAGAGCTTTATATCTGATCGAAAATTTTGGGTCAATGTTGACGGTGTATCATCGAATACTTTTTCAACTAATGCAGGAGTTCCTCAAGGTTCCGCTATGTCACCAACTCTTTTTCTTATCTATATTAATGATTTGTTGGACTCAACGGTTCATCCTATACATAGTTTTGCTGATGATAGCACGCTTCATGCGTCTCATGAAGCACCTAAATTATATACACCCTTAGCGCTTAGTGAGTGTAGGTCAAAATTGATAGATTCCCTTAACACTGATCTTAAAACAATTATGGATTGGGGTATTGCTAACAGTGTTGAATTCAACACAAGCAAAACACAGGTTTGTCATTTTTCTAGGATAACGACACCCAATCCTTTTCCATTAACGTTTGGCCCCAAAAATCTTTTAGAGAATGAGCCTGTCAGACTTCTAGGTGTTGAGATTGAAAATAATATGAAGTGGAATTCTCATATTTTTAATCTGGCTAAGAATGCTGTTCAAAAGTTAGGATTTTTGGGGCGATGTCGTAAGTTTTTCGATAGCGAACAGCTTCTTTTAGTTTATAAATCTTTTATGCGTCCCTGCATGGAATACTGTTCTCACATATGGGGTGGAGCTTACTTGAGTAGTCTCAACTGCCTTGATTCTGTACAGCGTAGAGCTATTAAACTCATTGGTAACCCTAGTCTTACTAACGGTCTTGATTCCTTGCAGCACAGAAGAAATGTTGCTGATTTGACTATATTTTATAAATATATTATGAATGAACGAGCTTCTGAAGAGATCAAATCGATTTTACCTAAATCAGCAAACCTTTCGCGTCACACCAGAGCAAACGTAGCAGCGCATCCCTTTACAGTTCAAATAATTAGGTGTAGAACTGTAGCCTTCCAACGTGACTTTTTCAACAGAGTATCTCATCTTTGGAATGCCTTACCTTCCTGGGTTTTCCCTGATGAATTTAATCCTCAAGGCTTTAAAGTTAACGTTCATAAATTTCTCAGAGAATCTTAATTTGCATTCCATTCTTATCCCTAGTTGGCATGGTATCTTCGGATATTCAGAGACGTTAATTTATAATTTATTATAATTAACACTAAACATGCCTAACTTTGAATAAAAAAAAAAAAAAAAAAAAATCATTTCAACAAAAGACTTACTTTCGAAATTGATGTTGGTTCACAATTGTAATAAAAGTAATGCCATTGGTATAACATTATAAAAATAACTATGTTGTATTTCGAATCGACGTTGGCGCTTTTGATTTAAAGGGATCTTGTTTTTATTTTAACGTGTTTAGTTTCGATTTTACAGTAATATGCTTGAAATTCTATATGCTTATATCAACAGCACAGACAGTTGAAACAACTTACAGTTTAATATTTTTGACAAACAAGTTTTTGTTTTTAATGCAGTGTTTGTTGAAATTAGTTGTGCATTGGAATTGAAAGCAGCAGGGCAATCGATTTAACTAAATAAAACGTCGGAGCCAAAACAATGTCATTTTATTCGAATTTACCTGCAATTTTGTCGATTTTACCACGATTTTTTTTTGGGTGTTCTTCTTCACTCTTAGCTGATATAAGAAGATCATCAATATACACACTTACACCATCAATGTTTTCAAAATTCTTCTGATTATATTTTTGAAAAATTTCTGGGGCGATTTTTATTCCGAAAGGAAGCCTCTTGAACCTATAACACCCAAAAGGTGTATTAAATGTGCAAAGTTTACTGGACTCATCATCCAGTTTAATTTGCCAATAAGCTTCACGCAGGTCTTAAACCGAATAAATTTTTTTGTTTACTAATTTGGATGATATATCTTCGAATGTCGGAATTAAAAAATTTTCTTGTTTAATAGAATCGTTAAGGTCTTTTGGGTCAAGACATAATCTCAATTCTTTATTTGCTTTTTCCACTATTACTAAATTCGACACCCATTCCACAGGTTCATCTACTTTATCAATCACATCTCTATCTACTAAATTCGAAAGCGTTTCTTTCAATGGTTCTATTAATTTTAATGGAATTCGACGTGCTGGCTTGACTACAGGACTTACATTTTCTTTCAACTTAATTTTATAATTTGAGACAAAACAACCCAGCCCTTCAAATTTTTCTCTATGTTTTTGTAAAAACTTCTCTTTATCTTGAATATTATCTTTATTTATAGAATTAATTCGTTTAATCAAATTAAATTCCACACATGCTTCCAAACCTACTATTGGTACTGTATTTTCTTGAATAATTATAAACTCAATAACACTAATTTCATTCCTAACTGCACAAACAATATCACTTGCACCCACAATACTTAAGCTCGTACCTCCATATGATTCTAATTTTATATCAGATTCCTTGAGTATAACATTTTTTAATTTTTTAAAATATTTTATCGGTAGTACATTTGTTTGAGCTCCCGAATCCAATTTAAATTTAATTATACTATCCTGAAGTCGAATTAATTCATACCAGGACTTATCATTACTATCTTCATAAATTGAATCAATATACAGAGTATAATTATCATCTTTTAATTTAATTTCTTTTATCTGTTTTAAAAAACATGCTGAAGCAAAATGATTAGGCTTACCACAATTCATACATCGTTTCCCATATGCTGGACATTGACCTTCCATATTAGTACCTAAACAAAATCTGCATTTTTGGATTATGTTTCTGCTCTGCTGCCAATGTTGCCTAAAACGAGAATTGGAATTATTAAACTGATTAGAATTAAATTTTTTATATCCTGAATTTGAATAATTATTGTTTTTATTTTGAAATTTATTATTATAATTACTCTCTACTATTTTATTATGCATATCTAAACCTGATATCGAATTTTTATTTTCCTGTTGTGTTTGTGATGTCCTTGCAGTTCGAATTGCATCCATAAACGTCATAGAGGTACTCGGTTGTTGTATGTTAGTTAACTGTGCTTTTGTTGCCTCGGCTGCTCTCGCCATATCAATGACCTTGTCCAATGTTATTTTTGGATCTTCAAAAAATCTCTTTTGCAGGTTTTTATCAGAAACGCCCAATGCAATTCGATCACGCATTATTCTATCTTCATCCACAAATTCACAGGTTCGAATTAACTTTTTGATATCCATAAGAAACGTATCAAATGGTTCACCATCTGCTTGATTTCTATTATGAAATATGAAACTTTCGTATAGCTGATTTTTCTTAGGAGCACAAAAATTCTCAAAAGCTGCAATCACTTTTCTATAACCCTTCTTTTCTGCTTCAGATAAATTGAAAGAATTAAAAACTTCTACTGCTTCTGGACCCACAGCATTTAAGAAAATCGCCACTCTAACTGTATCATCTTTTTTATTTACTTCACTTGCAATACAGAAAATATCAAAATTTTGAATAAAAACTCTCCAATTCTCCGATAAATTACTTCCATTTATATTTAATTTGTCCACTTTCCTAATGTAATCCATATTCTTTTTTATAGCTTTCTCGACGATTACAATTTTGGTCTTCGGTGGCCGTCCGCGTGGTGCTTTCAAACTTGGGAGATTTTTACAAGTTGAATTGTCTTTTTTGGTTGTTATTCTCCCCATTCACTTATATTTTATTGCACGTAATTCACTTTTCAACTGCGCCATGTAGTATTCTTATTTATAGATCATATGTTTTATTAAAAAAATAGATATTAAACGATGACACATTTATTCAACAACTCACTTATGACTAACAAAAGCTTTAACATAAGGTTTTTAACATATAAAAATATTAATTATGATGATGAGCGTTCGCTCTCTTTCTATAACCTTTTTTATACCGAAGTCATCACAATACCGTTGTGTCGATCTTCTCTTTTTTTTAATTGACCTATTTTACATACATATATATATATATATATATATATATATATATATATATATATACATATATATCTGTACAACAATAACCGTTTACGCAAATGTTCAAATTTTATTACAGTTATTTCTTTAATCCTGTTTCTTTTAAAACTTTAGAAAAATAAATGTTACAATTAGCACGTGCTTAACTCAGTTCTTATGCATTTTAATGCTTAAAAATGGGTTTTGTAAAAAATATTCTTTAGTAACATTAGCAACTGCTTTAGTAACATTAAACATCTCCTTTGTTTGTCGTCTAAGAATTTTAAGCTATATGTGAATAAATCATCATTCGGATCATCATTCGGAGTCAGACGAGTCAACGTCTCCTAAATTTTAAAATAAAAAGAACAAAAAACAAAAATAATCGAAAATAGATAAATAATAGTGTTATAAGTGTTAATAAGTGTTAGTAAGTGTAGTAGCTAATAAGTAAATAAGTGTTATAGTGTTTGTGTTAAAAACAAAAGTGTTGAAGAACGGACGCGTACAATTATATAATTGGTGAGATTGTTCTTTATTAAAAAATTATTTGCTATTTTGTGTTCACTATTACCAAGAGGTAGGCAGGTAAAATTTTACCTTTTATTGCTTTGATGTAATAAATTTATTTATTATTTTAAAGCATTTGTCTTGGTAATAGAAACCCAAAAGTTTTGTTTTAGTTGTTAGTGATTTTTTTGGATTGCCTGGGTTTTTTTTTTATTTGATGTTTTGTGACATGATCTAGCTCCTCCCACCTCGGACTTATTTTAGGATTTGGAAAATATCAGTTAGTTGATTATGAAATGTTTTTTTTGACAAAAGTTAGGAATTTCGAATTTAACCCTTTATTTGTACTCTTCAATTTTGTTAGTGTATTTTGTGTTCCCATTTTTTTTTTGCTTTTCTCTTATCGTGCTACTGTTGCATGAAATCTGCTACCGTGTTTTTGTGACAGAGATACCCAGTTTCTTTTGTACTGTTTAGTGTTGAAATTTAGGCCTGGCCGAATTTCAGTAGCTATGCCTGCAATGTCAAAGGGTAAGTCTTTGTCTCAACAAAATGGCCGCAGAGTGAACCAACAGCTTAGCATTGACTTCACCAACATAAGAGGTCTCAATTCGTATCTAAACGAGGTTCATCACTACATCGAAAAAAATAAACCTGACATATTGTTTCTTACCGAAACAATTGTTAGTGGCAAAGCATCAAAGTTGGATCCCGATAAATACCGGATACCTAGTTACGAATTGGAACATTCCTTTTATAACAAGCATGGTGTCTGTGTATTTGTTCGAGATTAACTTTCATGTATGAGAATTAAGGCCTACGAGTTGAACTCTAAGCACCATAATTCTATAGCACTGAAGATCTCAGGTGTTGATGAAACTATGTTTATAATAGGATTATATAGATCCCCAAATTCTCCCCCTGGATGTCCCTTTTTCGATCAAATATCGGCTAATCTAGACAAGATTACCACGGACTACCCCAAAGCAAGACTGGCCATTCTTGGAGACTTTAATATTCATAATAAAGAATGGCTTATGTATTCATCGCGCACTGACGACGTAGGACGACAAGCTGAACTGATACTCGCAGATTATCACGGTTTGACGCAAATGATAGAGTGTCCCACTAGAATCGCAGACAATTCACATCATAACAATAATTTGCTGGATCTGTTTTTGACAAACGAACCAGATACTACGAAGACAAAAGTCGAACAACCCCTCGGAACATCGGACCATTTACTAATATCAGCAATAGTGCAATTTACATCACCGACACAAATTAAAGCAAATCCTCGCCGGGTTTGGAACTATAAACGCGCTGACTGGGAGGGACTGAGTAACTTTTATGACGAAACACCTTGGAAAACTATTTGTTGTGTTGATCAAGATCCTAGCACATCGGTAATAAGAATTTCTGAAATCATAAAAGAAGGAATGCGGCGGTTTATTCCAAATCGATTAATCACTCCTAAAACTGAGCCTTGGTTCACACGGGATGTTGATGAGGCAGTGAGGAATAAACGCAAAGCATTCAAGACGTATAACGCTAATAAAACACCTGAAACCCATAGCGCCTATAAGAAAGCCAGAAATATTAGTAAATTCAAAATAGACTTGGACAAAGACGCGTTTATCCAGAAGAAAGCAAAGAAATTCGCCGAGCACCCATCTGGCTCACGTAGTTTCTTTCAGGCAGTTAAATCAGTCCAGAGAAATTTTACTCGATCCTCTATTCCAACCTTAGTTCTGAATGACATTCCCGTGAGCGACTCGAAAGAGAAAGCGGATCTTTTGGGTCGTATTTTCGCAGAAAACTCAAACATAGTTGAACCCCCCCATTCTCCTACACTCATTCCCCCAGTTGTAACGAAAATGAAACCAATTATTTTTCGTTGCAATATTGTACGGAAAATGCTTCTTTCTATCAATGTCAACAAATCTGCTGGCCCAGACGGTATTCCACCCCTCATTCTTAAAAACTTTGCTAGGCAACTAGCTCCAATTTTAACAAAAATTTTCTATTTATCTTATAAAACCGGAATATTTCCCGATTCTTGGAAGCTGGCCAGCGTTCAACCCATATCAAAGAAAGGCAGTAAGATAGACCCTAACAATTATAGACCAATTGCAATTCTGTCGGTTTTAGCTAAAATATTTGAAAAATATGTTAACTACAATTTGATAGATTATTTGGAAATGTCGCGAATTATTGATGATAAGCAGTATGGTTTTCGTAGAAGTCATGCAACAGGTGATCTGTTAGCCTACGTATCCCATATCTGGAACAAATCGCTGGAAAACCACGGTGAAACATTCAGTATTTCACTTGACATTTCTAAAGCATTTGATAAAGTGTGGCATAAAAATCTTATAGCTAAATTGAAATCTTATGGCATAGACCATCTTACTGTCTCATGGATTCATAGTTTTCTTACAGGTCGCCAATTTCATGTTAATTTAGATGGTATCACATCCAATATTTTCACAACCAATGCTGGGGTTCCCCAAGGTTCTGCACTCTCACCAACCTTGTTTCTTTTATACATTAATGACTTACTTATTTCCACAGTGCACCCAATCCATAGTTTTGCTGATGACAGCACATTACATGCATCACATGCATGGCCTAAATTTCGATCTCATACTGCAGTTACCACTGATAGAGAGTTGCTAATTGATTCCATCAACAAAGATCTGGAGCGTATAATGGAATGGGGTGATCGTAATCTTGTTTCATTTAATCCAAGCAAAACCAAATTATGCCGTCTTTCACGAATAGAGCGACATAAAAATTTTCCTATTAAAATAAACCATGAGGAATTGCATGAGGTTGAATCAGTTAGACTTCTTGGAGTGGATATTCAAAATAACCTGAAATGGAATAAACATGTGTTCAACCTCGCTAAAACTGCAATGCAAAAATTAGGATTCTTGAGTCGATGTAAAAAGTATTTCAATCCCGAGCAAATTTTGCTAATCTTCAAGTCCTTTATTCGTCCATGTATGGAGTACTGCTGTCATGTTTGGGGAGGTGCTTGTCAGTCAACAATAAAATGTCTAGACTCTGTACAGAGAAAAGCAATGCGGTTGATTGGTAATACCGAACTAATTGACCAGCTTGATTCACTCCAGCACAGAAGAAATGTGGCTGAATTGTCAATCTACTATAAATATAACTTTAGCGAATTCTCCTCTAAGGAAATTCAAAATATCCTTCCATCGTGTGCGCAATTTAATCGGCGAACAAGAACTTCAGAGTTATCTCACCCATTTGCTGTCCAAGTACCTCGTTGTAGAACTGTGTCCTTTCAAAACGACTATTTTAATAGAGTGGCCAAATTATGGAACTCAATGCCTTCCTCTGTATTTCCCGATGAATTTTCCCCTCAGGCATTTAAAGCAAATGTCCATCATCATTTAAAAAAATTAGTATAGTTATCCCTTTATCCCCATTCCTTCCATTTTCCTCATCTCCTTCCTTTATAGTTGACATGGTATCTTCGGATATTCAAAGAGTCTAAATAATGAATATTTCATATTTAGTGTGCTAAACATGTCTAACTAATTAATAAAAAAAAAAAAAAAAAAAAGAACTTAAATAGTTCATCCATTGTTTTGTGAAATGATAAATAAACCATTGTATATTTTTGTAATCCGAAGATGAGTGTTTACACTCGAAACACGTAATAAAATATATACAAAAAATAAGATTGTTTTGCAGATTATATTGACAATAATTTATTAATATAAATTATTGATTTTATTTAAATTACAACGACTTGGAGACCAAAAATCAAATATCTTTCATTTATTTTTTAATAAATAAAAGTTTATTTTAAAAACGTGTCTGATACATACATATTTAAGTTATATTGCATTGTAGTAAAATTTTGATATACAATTTTGATTTTGATATACAATTTGAAAATTATCTTATCAGGTCTCGTAGGATACATCCTTTTGAATCGACAAACGACATACAATATGTTTTTAAAATTTAAAGAATAAGGAATTCCACAATCTTGTTCAAAAATAAATTGTTACTTTTAATTATTGCTATTTTGTATATTTTTTTTTTAATTATTTATGTATACAAATATTTTGAGTGCGGCAATCATAACACAAAGAGCACATTCATTTTATTAGCATCATTTTGAACAAAATATACGACTATCGAACCTTAGTGGTTATGCACATTAAAGAAAAAAATATATATTTCTAAAAAAATATTAAAAATGGACATTAAACATGTTCATAAACATGATTACTGCCTGAATACAATCCTACTGGCCAAAGATAAATTGTATTTCCATCTTATATTTATCGTATTTTCTGCTGTTCATTTCTCTTTATATTCGTTTTACGTCTTTTAAACAATAATTTTATTTCTTTAAAACCTTTAAATATACCAAAACGATAAACATAAAATCAACAAGCCACACACATCAAAACTTTTACCATAAATGATTCTGTCGTTTCAGATTTTACGGGATTGAAATGTGCAAGAATTCGGTAAAACTAATGGTATTTGCATTAATATTTTATTCATTATATATTTATTTTTATATTTTTATAAATCTCATTTACTGTTTGTTTTAAATTGAAAATTAATTATTAATCGACTACGAATTTCTTGATTGAATTTTATTACAAATTTTAATGACATCGATTTATAAATTAACAATTGATATGAAATTATTTTAAAAGATTTGGGTTGTGTGTGGCAATATTTTTATATCATTTTTAAAATGATTTTATTGCATTTTTATACGAAAAATTCGTGGGCTACCCCATTGCAATCGCTGTAAAGGAAATGAGGTGGGTTTTAGCTCATTCATTTATTTTTGTCTTGAAACACTTTGAATGAAAGGCTGATGAAAGTTATTAACGTTATTCCCAGTTAATAAATAAGAAAAGTAATTTTGCTATACAAAAAAAGGATAAATTCGGATTCTTCTTTTATCATAGAAATTATATTTGGATAGAAAGACGCAGTAGTCGTAGATTGATTATTGTTAAAATTAAACTAAGTTTGAATTACCAACAAACTTTGTTACAATATATGGTTATCTTGTCCGATTCATTACATGCCTTTTATTACATGTCACAACAGCAAGGTACTAATTCAAGGAAATATCGAAAAGGTATACCTTGTGAAATATATATGGACAATTTTTGGAAAATTTGCATTGATTTTTTCATCAGATTTTTAAAAACAACCTGAAAATGTTTTAGGTATTAACGCAATACAAAAACTAAAATATGGAGGGGCTGAAATCTCACAGATCTGAGATATCAAGACTTCGGTCTGGGCTAAGGATTTTGATATAGTTTTCGGCAAAAAACTTTTATGAGTACATGGTTTTTAGTTCTGGGCAGCGATGTATATCAAACATAGCTCTTTATTAGTACATGTATTTTTTTATCTCGGCTTAGAAATTTATTACAAAACTAACACGAAACATCAATACTTTGCTGGAAAATTATAACAGATCATAAATTAACATAATTTAGTGAAAAGATGATGCAATCAGCAAACTACTCAAAACCCTCTCCATTTAGTGTTTCGAGAAAATATTACAAAATCACAAATTCATATTTTCAAAATTCCAAAAATATTGTAAAAATTAAATAAAATCAAACTTTTTTCAAAATTCTAAAAATATTCCAAAAATTATTACAAAATCAAAGATTAAAACTTTTTTCAAAAATAATGCAAAAATTATAACAAAATCAAAAACACAAACTTTTTTCAAAAACCCAAAAATATTTAAAAGATTGTAATAAAATCAAATATTTAAACTTTTTCTAAATTCTAATAATATTCCAAAAATAAGAATTTAAAATTAAAACAATATCAAAAATTGAAACTTTTTGCAAAGTTCAAAAACTTACAATAAAACCAAAAATTAAAATTTTTTCAAAATTCTAAAAATATTCCAAAAATTCTTACAAAATCAAAAATTAAAACTTTTTTCAAAATTCTAAAAATATATATATATAAAATTTACAAATTCAAAAATTCTATTTTTTATTCAAAATTCAAAAAATATTGCAAAAATTATAACAAAATCAAAAATTAAAACTTTTTCCAAATTCTAAAAATTTTGCAAAAATTATTACAAAACCAAAAATACAAACTTTTTTCAAAATTCCAAAAATATTTCAAAAACTTTAACAAATTAAAAAATTTCCCTGTCCAATTTCATTTTCAATTACATTTACGTCATAAAAACAGCTACATTTTTTTTCCAAAAAATTGGCTAAAAAAATAAATGAAATCATTTCTTCGACGCACTTGACATTATTTTTTTGACAAACTTATTCTATGATAATAATAAATTTTCATGTGATACAAATTATTAATTTTATTTTTTTCCAAAAAATTGGGTAAAAAAGTAAATAAAAATCTTTCTTTTGACACACTTGACAACATATTTTTGACAAAATTATAATGCCATAATTTTCAATGATAATAATAAAATTTCATATCATACAAATAATTACTTTTATTTTGTTCCAAAAAATTGGGTAAAAAATAAATAAAAATTTTTCTTTTGACAAACTTATAATGCAATAATCTAGTTTTTGATCTCACATACCAATCCCGACCATCCAGATTCCTCCAAATTCTTTGTTCCTACTCAAGGTCACTTAAAGAGAACGTTTTTTAAGCAAAATATATGCATATTTCCTTGTTTTGACACACTTGACGATTTTTTTGATTTGATTTTTTCTTCCGGTACTGTTATCGAACACATCGTCCTTTCGGCTCTTACCATTGAGTGTCCTGTTTTTAGAAAAAAAAATTTCAAATCCCTTCAGCCGTTTTCTAGATTTCGTCGGTTGTGACGGCCGGACGGACGGACATTTTTTTTTTTGCTTTTTTCCTTTTGATCAGTAGGTCCAAAAACGTCAAGAAATGCAAAAAAAGTGGGGGTAAGAATTTCACTTTTAGCTCATGAATGTAATACTTAGGTCTTTCAGACAATTATTATCGAGAGATCAATTTATGTCAAAGATTTTTTGTGACAGGATCAATAGTCTGATGGCTTTATTTTTTGAGTTATCTGAATCTTGAATGCTTGAATGCAATGCTGCTTGTTGCAATGTGCACAATTCTGCATAAAGTCCTTGGCGGAATTGTGTAATTATAGCAACTATACTGTGAACGATGGTGATCTGTTGTTTTTGAACCCTCATTAGAACTTGTGATGCAGTGAATCCTAAAAAAAATAAAAAAATTCGGGTGTCGGGTACCAGGCTTAAATTTATTGGTTTTCATATTTCTTGCTAAGGAATTGTTAAAAAAGAACTAACAACAAATTCTATCACATATGAAATATGACGTAGACCAATATTTCATGATAAGAAAGATAGAGAAAAAAAATAAAATAAAAGATACAAAGCAAATTTATTTTAAAAATTTGCAGTAACAAAAGTAAAATGTGGTTGCTAGTTTGAAGAATTCAAAATTGTTAAAACAAAAATGTGATCGTTTTTGTAGGGTAGCTCGTCTAATGGGGTCACACGATACCAGTAGCTGTATTACAGTTATTGCCTGTTCAACTCGCACGTTTACTGGCCTCGTTTAAACTAAACATTATTAACAAAGTATTTTGAACATAACAAATACGATTAAGGGAAATTAGTAAATACGTAGTTGTTATGGATACAAATTAATTTATCATTTCATAAAAATTTAATTTAGAATTTCCCGTAAACCGATTTTGACAAAAATACACGATGTGTGCGTATGATGTGCATGTTGCACGTAGAATTGTGCATAATACATGTCATGCACATGATATGCACCATAATGTGCACATGTCAAAAACGCACCCCCGAAAATAAGTCGAAAACTGTGCTTTCGAAAATTACAAAAAAACTGTTTTGCACAACGAAAAAAATCATCTTTCATATGACACCCCACTTGACATAATCAAAAATATTTGTTTTCAAAATTTCTACTTTCTACTTTGGAGGGAGCCAAAGAACATTTGAAATTATAACCAAAAAAAAATTCAAGTTTCGATTTAGCAAAATCCCTGCACCCGTGAATTGTTTTAAATATTTTCTTTTGTAATGTTCGCAGATAAAAGGGGGAGGACAAAAAAAATATTGCATTTTCGAAAGTAAGTCTAAAACTATGCTTTCGAAAGTTAAAAAAGAAAATGCAATTTGCACTACAAAAAAAAGAGATCACCTTCCATATGAAACCCCACTTGACATCTAAAATAATTTTGTTCAAAATTTCTACTTAAACTCCCTCCAATGAACATTTGCAATTATGACAACAAAACAAAAATTCATGTTTCGATTTAGCAAAATCCCTACACCCGTGAACTTTTTTAAATTTTTTCTTTTGTAATGTTCGCCGATAAGGGGGGGGGGGGAACAAAAAAAAATTTTACACTTTCGAAAAAACTGTGTTTTCGAAAATTACAAAAAAAACTGTTTTGCACCACTTGACATGATCAAAAATAATTTTTTTTCAAAATTTCTACTTTAAACCCTTTAAGAACATTTGCAATTATAACAACCAAAAAAAAATTCAAGTTTCGATTTAGTAAAACCCCTGTAGGTACGTGTGAATTTTTTTATTTTACCTCGGCTTTGAAAAAACCTAAATATTGCATTCATGAGCCAAAAGTGAAATACTCACCCCCACTTTTTTTGGAATTCCTCGTTGTTTTAGGACCTACTGATTCTTAAAAATCAAAAAGAAAATGTATGTCTGTCTGCCGGCCGGCCGGCCGTCACAACCGACGAAATCTAGAAAACCGCTAGACGGATTTCAAAATTTTTTTTCTACAAATTCACAAATTTTGTTTACTCAATGGGAAAAGCCGATCGGATGATGTGTTCGATAACTGTACCGGAAGTGTGTCAAAAAATCGTCAAAACAAGGAAATTTTCATATTTTTGGCTTAAAAAACGTTTATTTTAAGTGATTACGAGTAGAAAGATTGAATTTGAAGAAATTTTGATGGTCATTGGTCGGGATTGTTATGTGAGACCAAAAACTAGATTATTGCATTATAAGTTTGTCAAAAAAATGTTGTCAAGTCAAACAAAAAGAAAGATTTTTTTATTTATTATTTTACCCAAGTTTTTGGAAAAAAATAAAATTAATTATTTGAATGACATGAAATTTTATTATTATTATAGATAAGTTTTTAAAAAAAAAAATATCAAGTGTGTCAAAAAATGATTTTTATTTATTGTTTTTAGAAAATAATAAAATTAGTTATTTGTATGAAAAGAAAATGATATTATTATTATTAAGAACTTTATTGCATTATAAGTTTGTCAAAAAAATATTATCAAGTATGTCACAAAAATGATTTCATTAATTTTTGTAGCCAATTTTTTGGAAAAAAAATTAGCTGTTGTATGACGTAAATGTGACATAGAAATTTTTGAATTTGTTATAGTTTTTGAAATAATTTTGGAATTTGGCAAAAAGTTTGTATTTTTGATTTTGTAATAATTTTTGCAATATTTTTAGAATTTTGGAAAAAGTTTTAATTTTTGATTTTGTTATAACTTTTTGTAATATTCTTAGAATTTTGAAAAAAAAATAGAATTTTTGAATTTGTAAATTTTATATATATATTTTTAGAATTTTGAAAAAAGTTTCAATTTTTGATTTTGTAAGAATTTTTGGAATATTTTTAGAATTTTTAATAAATTTTGAATTTCTGTTTTTATTATAATTTTTGGAATTTTGATAAAAGTTTCAATTTTTGATATTGTTATAATTTTTGCAATATTCTTAGAATTTTGGAAAAAGTATGAACTTTGAATTTTTAGGAGTTTTTGGAATATTATTAGGATTTAGAAAAAGTTTAAATATTTGATGTTATTCTAATTTTTGGAATATTTTTGGAATTTTGAAAAAAGTTTCAATTTTTGATTTTGTTATAATTTTTGCAATATTTTTAGAATTTTTGAAAAAAGTTTAATCTTTGATTTTGTAATAATTTTTGGAATATTTTTAGAATTTTGAAAAAAGTTTGTTTTTTTTTTAATTTTTACAATATTTTTGGAATTTTGAAAGAAATATGAATTTATGATTTTGTAATATTTCCTCGAAACGCTAAATGAGTAGTTTGCTGATGTATCATCTTTTTACTAAATTATTTTAATTTATGATCTGTTAAGATTTTCCAACAACGTATTGATGTTTCGTGTTAGTTTTGTAATAAATTTCTAAACAGAGATAAAAAAATACATGTACTTTAACAAAGAGTTATGTTTGATATACATCGCTGCCCAAAACTAAAAACAATGTCCTCATAAAAGTTTTATGCTGAAAACTATATCAAAACCCTTAACCAAAACCGAAGTCTTGATATCTCAGAGCTGTGAGATTTCAGTCCCTCCATATATTTCTTGAAAAAGTTCAAGTTTCGATAATCCCTACAGCCTTGAATTTTTAAAATTTTTCTTTTGTAATGTTGTAATTTTTCTTTTAAATTTTCGAAAATAAGTCAAAAACTGTGCTTACGAAATTTACAAAAAAAAACTTTTTGCTGTTTTTGAAAACAAAAATCACCTTTCTTATGACACCCCATTTGACATAATCAAAAATAATTTTTTTTTCGAAATTTCTACTTTCAACCCCCCAACGAACATTTGAAATTATAACAACCAAAACAAAAAAACGGTATTTATGCGAAATTTCTTAGATCGTGAATTTTTTTTTGTAATGTTCAAAGTTAAGAGGGGACAGAAAAAAACACTCGTTTTTGGCAATAACTCAAAAAATAAGCTGTCTCAAATTCATTGAAATTGTTGAATTGAAATACTTCCATCTTTTTCGATTTTTCTAAACCAAACTCGATTCCTTAAAAAACTTTTGTTTTACTATCTCCTTATCTATGTCCATAAAATATGGATAAAAGCAATTTGAAATTTTTTTGTTGTCAGCAGGCGTGGGAAAACACATTTAATAACTGTAACTTTCAAGTTGATAGCACTTATAGCTTGTGAGTAAACCGATTATGTAGAAATTCGGACGGACACCGAAGTCTCGCCAATAGGGTACCGTTTTTACTTTTTCAAAGTACGGAACCCTAAAACAAAGCGAAAAAAATTTATTTAGTGATGATCATATACAAAACGAATAATAAGTCCAAGCGGCAGGTATATCCGCTAGAAATAGGTAGAGTTCGGGGTCAGACCGTTTTGGGTACAATCATAATTAGATTTGTCAGATTAATTTAAATAAAAAATTTAATTAGAAACAGAATAATTCCAAAAAATTATCAAACCAAATTAAATACATTAACCGAAACTACTTTATCAATGCAATTTCGGAACAGTTTTATTTAAGTTGATTAAAACTACTTGTAATAACATATTAAATCCACCAAAGAGCAATTTAACGTTCTAACTACGTCACACCTACAATACCACCACACATAATTTATAATCAAAAATTATTAAACAACTTTTACACCTTAAAAAAATACAAATATCTATCAATTTAGGAAAACTTTTGTAAACGTATCAATATCAATTTAAAAAATTTTCAATTTTCCCAAATTTCCAAAGAAAATATTCCTTAGTTCAAAAAAATTAATTCCACTTTGTTTTTCTTTTTATTTAAATTTTTTCGCAAAAAAAAATAAAAACTCAAAAATAAAAATAAAAACTGAAACAAAAACAAAATAACATTTATTTATTATTTCTTAAGGGATTTGTTATTATAATTGTATGGCGTGATAGTGTCGTGCATTATGTTAGTATAACGTTAATTCCATTGAAACCTCTTGGGCTAGAAAGCTGAAAGTCTCTGAGGTTATAAATGAAAAGTGTATCTAAAAGAAAGTATGAGTTTAAATAACATAAACTCAAAAATTATGAAAGCATAGCCGCTTGGGTTTGTATTTCCTTTCAACAGCCACAGGGTCGCAATCTCTGGACTTGGATAATTTTTTTTTAAATTTGCGAAAGATTTATGATGTATCTACGTGTGCAAAAGTTTTCAAATGTGAGCTTGGTCATTTTCATCTAGATCAAGGACAACAAAGTTTAGCAAATTTTTAAAACAGCTGATTTTCCAGGAATCCTAAACGCCAACGTTTTCTTCTGACAAAAATGATAAAAGATGTTCAAATATTATTTATAAGTTTTATTTTATTTAAACATTATGTTTCAAACGGCCGTTATAACGCCCTAAATTATTGAAGTTTTAAGGCTCTAGCCGCTTAAATAGTGCCCCTATATGGCCAGTTCACAAACTTGTCCAAGAGATTATTTGCCGGGCATACACAAACAATTTTTTTACTGTAGGTCAAAAATTGCGACCGCGAGAGTCCGCTAAATTCCGTTATACCTCATATCGTTATATATATATATATATATATATATATATATATATATATATATATATATATATATATATATATATATATATCGTCGCTTTAATAATGAAACAACGTATTCGCAAAAGTGTAGTTTCGAGATAATTGGGTTTAAAGATTTTTCGATTTTCTGATTTTCGTAAACTCGGCAGCACTATTGAATGAATAAAGATATTGGAAAAAATATTTCTACCAATTAATCTTGACTAATTTCTTCACAACATATTAAAATTTCACATTGGTACCTGCTGGCTTTTCTACCTAAAAAGAGGTGAAAATTCAATCAGGTACCTTATACGTTATTTCATATTTCATATACGTTATTTCATTTTGCATGAAAGTACGATTAAGCCTAAAATAAATTATTATTGAACTAACGCATGATATTCTTACAATTTTTTATTTGTATGAACCGGTTTATCAGGTAGTCATGAATGATGCTTATACAATATTTTAGATTTACTATTTCGTGTGGCGATCGTAATGTATGTAATATATACGACAATGATTTTACCCAAGTTATTATTCTGTAGGAATTGGAATATCGTACATGCATTTACGCTGTTTCAATATTTAACCAAATTCAAATTTGCATGTACGTTAATTAACAATATATTAATTTTCACCCCCAGTTATAAAATAATTGGAAAATGTTAAAATGCCACTCTATAGACATCCTTATGGGGAATGCAGCGCACCCATTATATAATAACAACGTATATATGGCATACGTTATTTCATTATTAAGGCGACGATATATATATATATATATATATATATATATATATATATATATATATATATATATATATATATATATATATATATATATATATATATATATATATATATATATATATATATATATATATATATATATATATATATATATATATATATATATATATATATATATATATATATATATATATCGTCGCCTTAATAATGAAATAACGTATGCCATATATACGTTGTTATTATATAATGGGTGCGCTGCATTCCCCATAAGGATGTCTATAGAGTGGCATTTTAACATTTTCCAATTATTTTATAACTGGGGGTGAAAATTAATATATTGTTAATTAACGTACATGCAAATTTGAATTTGGTTAAATATTGAAACAGCGTAAATGCATGTACGATATTCCAATTCCTACAGAATAATAACTTGGGTAAAATCATTGTCGTATATATTACATACATTACGATCGCCACACGAAATAGTAAATCTAAAATATTGTATAAGCATCATTCATGACTACCTGATAAACCGGTTCATACAAATAAAAAATTGTAAGAATATCATGCGTTAGTTCAATAATAATTTATTTTAGGCTTAATCGTACTTTCATGCAAAATGAAATAACGTATATGAAATATGAAATAACGTATAAGGTACCTGATTGAATTTTCACCTCTTTTTAGGTAGAAAAGCCAGCAGGTACCAATGTGAAATTTTAATATGTTGTGAAGAAATTAGTCAAGATTAATTGGTAGAAATATTTTTTCCAATATCTTTATTCATTCAATAGTGCTGCCGAGTTTACGAAAATCAGAAAATCGAAAAATCTTTAAACCCAATTATCTCGAAACTACACTTTTGCGAATACGTTGTTTCATTATTAAAGCGACGATATATATATATATATATATATATATATATATATATATATATATATATATATATATATATATATATATATACGATATGAGGTTATATATATAACGATATGAGGTATAACGGAATTTAGCGGACTCTCGCGGTCGCAATTTTTGACCTACAGTAAAAAAAATTTTTGTGTATGCCCGGCAAATAGTCTCTTGGACAAGTTTGTGAACTGGCCATATAGGGGCACTATTTAAGCGGCTAGAGCCTTAAAACTTCAATAATTTAGGGCGTTATAACGGCCGTTTGAAACATAATGTTTAAATAAAATAAAACTTATAAATAATATTTGAACATCTTTTATCATTTTTGTCAGAAGAAAACGTTGGCGTTTAGGATTCCTGGAAAATCAGCTGTTTTAAAAATTTGCTAAACTTTGTTGTCCTTGATCTAGATGAAAATGACCAAGCTCACATTTGAAAACTTTTGCACACGTAGATACATCATAAATCTTTCGCAAATTTAAAAAAAAATTATCCAAGTCCAGAGATTGCGACCCTGTGGCTGTTGAAACGAATACAAACCCAAGCGGCTATGCTTTCATAATTTTTGAGTTTATGTTATTTAAACTCATACTTTCTTTTAGATACACTTTTCATTTATAACCTCAGAGACTTTCAGCTTTCTAGCCCAAGAGGTTTCAATGGAATTAACGTTATACTAACATAATGCACGACACTATCACGCCATACAATTATAATAACAAATCCCTTAAGAAATAATAAATAAATGTTATTTTGTTTTTGTTTCAGTTTTTATTTTTATTTTTGAGTTTTTATTTTTTTTTGCGAAAAAATTTAAATAAAAAGAAAAACAAAGTGGAATTAATTTTTTTGAACTAAGGAATATTTTCTTTGGAAATTTGGGAAAATTGAAAATTTTTTAAATTGATATTGATACGTTTACAAAAGTTTTCCTAAATTGATAGATATTTGTATTTTTTTAAGGTGTAAAAGTTGTTTAATAATTTTTGATTATAAATTATGTGTGGTGGTATTGTAGGTGTGACGTAGTTAGAACGTTAAATTGCTCTTTGGTGGATTTAATATGTTATTACAAGTAGTTTTAATCAACTTAAATAAAACTGTTCCGAAATTGCATTGATAAAGTAGTTTCGGTTAATGCATTTAATTTGGTTTGATAATTTTTTGGAATTATTCTGTTTCTAATTAAATTTTTTATTTAAATTAATCTGACAAATCTAATTATAATTGTACCCAAAACGGTCTGACCCCGAACTCTACCTATTTCTAGCGGATATACCTGCCGCTTGGACTTATTATTCGTTTTGTATATGATCATCACTAAATAAATTTTTTTCGCTTTGTTTTAGGGTTCCGTACTTTGAAAAAGTAAAAACGGTACCCTATTGGCGAGACTTCGGTGTCCGTCCGAATTTCTACATAATCGGTTTACTCACAAGCTATAAGTGCTATCAACTTGAAAGTTACAGTTATTAAATGTGTTTTCCCACGCCTGCTGACAACAAAAAAATTTCAAATTGCTTTTATCCATATTTTATGGACATAGATAAGGAGATAGTAAAACAAAAGTTTTTTAAGGAATCGAGTTTGGTTTAGAAAAATCGAAAAAGATGGAAGTATTTCAATTCAACAATTTCAATGAATTTGAGACAGCTTATTTTTTGAGTTATTGCCAAAAACGAGTGTTTTTTTCTGTCCCCTCTTAACTTTGAACATTACAAAAAAAAATTCACGATCTAAGAAATTTCGCATAAATACCGTTTTTTTGTTTTGGTTGTTATAATTTCAAATGTTCGTTGGGGGGTTGAAAGTAGAAATTTCGAAAAAAAAATTATTTTTGATTATGTCAAATGGGGTGTCATAAGAAAGGTGATTTTTGTTTTCAAAAACAGCAAAAAGTTTTTTTTTGTAAATTTCGTAAGCACAGTTTTTGACTTATTTTCGAAATTTAAAAGAAAAATTACAACATTACAAAAGAAAAATTTTAAAAATTCAAGGCTGTAGGGATTATCGAAACTTGAACTTTTTCAAGAAATATATGGAGGACTGAAATCTCACAGCTCTGAGATATCAAGACTTCGGTTTTGGTTAAGGTTTTTGATATAGTTTTCAGCATAAAACTTTTATGAGGACATTGTTTTTAGTTTTGGGCAGCGATGTATATCAAACATAACTCTTTGTTAAAGTACATGTATTTTTTTATCTCTGTTTAGAAATTTATTACAAAACTAACACGAAACATCAATACGTTGTTGGAAATCTTAACAGATCATAAATTAAAATAATTTAGTAAAAAGATGATACATCAGCAAACTACTCATTTAGCGTTTCGAGGAAATATTACAAAATCATAAATTCATATTTCTTTCAAATTCCAAAAATATTGTAAAAATTAAAAAAAAAAACAAACTTTTTTCAAAATTCTAAAAATATTCCAAAAATTATTACAAAATCAAAGATTAAACTTTTTTCAAAAATTCTAAAAATATTGCAAAAATTATAACAAAATCAAAAATTGAAACTTTTTTTCAAAATTCCAAAAATATTCCAAAAATTAGAATAACATCAAATATTTAAACTTTTTCTAAATCCTAATAATATTCCAAAAACTCCTAAAAATTCAAAGTTCATACTTTTTCCAAAATTCTAAGAATATTGCAAAAATTATAACAATATCAAAAATTGAAACTTTTATCAAATTCCAAAAATTATAATAAAACAGAATTCAAAATTTATTAAAAATTCTAAAAATATTCCAAAAATTCTTACAAAATCAAAAATTGAAACTTTTTTCAAAATTCTAAAAATATATATATAAAATTTACAAATTCAAAAATTCTATTTTTTTTCAAAATTCTAAGAATATTACAAAAAGTTATAACAAAATCAAAAATTAAAACTTTTTCCAAAATTCTAAAAATATTGCAAAAATTATTACAAAATCAAAAATACAAACTTTTTGCCAAATTCCAAAATTATTTCAAAAAACTATAACAAATTCAAAATTTCTATGTCACATTTACGTCATACAACAGCTAATTTTTTTTCCAAAAAATTGGCTACAAAAATTAATGAAATCATTTTTGTGACATACTTGATATATTTTTTTGACAAACTTATAATGCAATAAAGTTCTTAATAATAATAATATCATTTTCTTTTCATACAAATAACTAATTTTATTATTTTCTAAAAACAATAAATAAAAATCATTTTTTGACACACTTGATATTATTTTTTGACAAACTTATCTATAATAATAATAAAAATTTCATGTCATTCAAATAATTAATTTTATTTTTTTCCAAAAACTTGGGTAAAATAATAAATAAAAAAATCTTTCTTTTTGTTTGACTTGACATCATTTTTTTGACAAACTTATAATGCAATAATCTAGTTTTTGGTCTCACATAACAATCCCGACCAATGACCATCAAAATTTCTTCAAA
>OY856186.1:323904312-324034357 GCA_963693315.1 Diogma glabrata | reverse complement strand
ATATATATATATATATATATATATATATATATATATATATATATATATATATATATATATATATATATATATATATATATATATATATATATATATATATATATATATATATATATATATATATATATATATATATATATATATATATATATATATATATATATATATATATATATATATATATATATATATATATATATATATATATATATATATATATATATATATATATATATATATATATATATATATATATATATATATATATATATATATATATGTATATATATATATATATATATATATATATATATATATATATATATATATATATATATATATATATATATATATATATATATATATATACTTCAAATATACTTCATATTTCTTAGTAATGCGATTAATTTAGCTGTTTATCTTTTGATTTCGTATTTTGAAGTTATTTTGAAATAAACGGTAAGCAACATTTTGTTAAAAGAATAACGTAAAAGTTGTCAAATCAAAGTAATAATTTTGGGAGCAGATTAATCAACAAAGATGATTAAGATTGCAGCGACTGTGCAATACAAAGAAGTGTGTGTTATGATTCGGGTTTAAATGGAAAACGTGATCAATATTAATATTTTTGTGCATCTACGATAGTTACTGAACGCAACCAGTGTTAATAACTTCGGCCTTACTATACGTTAATATTCATACCTTGAAATTTATTTGGCCTTTTAAAATCGTCAACTTACTATTGTATAGTAATTTTTTATATGTAAACTAGTTTTATAGATATCTTGCCGATAAACACTAGCTCTGTATAAGTAAAATCATTCTTAATATATTAGCCCTACACAACAAAACGACCCAATGCAATGAATTAATTGTTGGTGTTACAAAATCGCTATGCACAAATGTGTGCATAATACTTGTTATGCACTGGGCACATGTCGTAAGACACCTAAGCACATATGTGCACACAAATGTTAGCCGCCTGTTTCACGAATAATAAAAAACGAACCGAAACGAAATTTATTTAATGATAATAATAATAAACAAAGAATAAAAAAAATGGAGAGTGAAAAAGTAGTTTAACATTTTCTAAAATGACTGGTTTTATATAACATTTTATGAGATAATATGACTTGATAAATTGATAAATTTTCATCTAAAATTACGTGTGAAAGAAATTTTTTTGTGAAGGTAATGAAAAAACGCACAAATAAAAAACGTGTACTTTGAATATGAATTTTTATATTTTTTGTATGTCATTTTCATGTCGGTTTACTGGTATTTAAATTAATTTTTTATAGTATTAAGAAAATTTTGGAAAATTAATATTATTTTTTATATATTTTTTTTTAATAAAAAGTGGTGTGTAGTAGACCGACCCAAAACCAACATGTTGATTTTTTTTTTGTGCTCAGGGCTTGATTCGTTTATTGGTCTATACTGAATATCCACACAAAAAATTGGGCCAATTGGTACATCCAAGAGCCAGCGCTTTTGCATATAGTAAAACAAGATTCGAGATTTGACGGCTATAAATACTTATATCTCAAAAACGCTTAATGATATGAAAAAAAAGTTTAAGCAAGCTCACTTTATTTTGTGATTGCCTAGCTTTTTTAGTACAAACTTTTTTTCTCAGAATTACAAAAAAAAGTTTTAGTGGAACTTTATAAATTTGAGATCAATTTTTCAAAAAGGCCTCATTGCCTCCAGTGACATTTAGGAAAAAAAAGTTTCATATAAAATATTAATATTTTTGCTAAACTTACATTTATTTAGAACATACTTATAACTTTTATTCAAAAATAAAAAAGTTTTAGAACAAAAGTTCCATTATTTTAAGTATTTCTTCAAATTTTCAGTTTAGCTTAACAGTGTATTTCTAAAAATATACAAAATTTATTAAAATTGATTAAACACAATATCATATTAATAAAAAAATTATTAAAATAAATAAATAAATCGAGAAAAATTTTTGAAAATCGGATTTCTACGGTTTTGTGTTAATTCTATAGTATTCTCAAAATTTGGATGCAAAAACTAATTTTTTAAGAAGCAGTTCAAAAAAATTTAGTTATAAACTGTTAGAAGGTCTTGAAATTTGCATTTGCCTGTAGAGAACATTATTTAATAATTCACAAAAATGTCCATATCTTTTGATTAACTTAACCGAATTTCCTGATTTTATACTTGTTTAAAAGTTATTGAACTAAGTAATATCAGTAAATTATTTTTGCACGTTTAAAATTTAGTAGCATAATAGGGTGACCTGAAAATTAAATATAATATTTTGAAATAGAATTGTGAATTATTAAATAATGTTCTCTACAGGCAAATGCAAATTTCAAGACCTTCTAACAGTTTATAACTAAATTTTTTTGAACTGCTTCTTAAAAAATTAGTTTTTGCATCTATATTTTGAGAACACTATTGAATTAACGAAAAACCGTAGAAGTTCGACTTTCAAAAATTTTTCTCGACAAACTACACTGTCAGGAATGCATTGATTGATACTCACATTCTGACACTTGCCATAATAGTTGTTTTTCCTAAGTGACTCTGTAAATATTTTTAAAGGCAAATAATTTTTTTATTAATATGATATTGTGTTTAATCAATTTTAATAAATTTTGTATATTTTTAGAAATACACTGTTAAGCTAAACTGAAAATTTGAAGAATTACTTAAAATAATGGAACTTTTGTTCTAAAACTTTTTTGTTTTTGAATAAAAGTTATAAGTATGTTCTAAATAAATGTAAGTTTAGCAAAAATATTAATATTTTGTTTGAAACTTTTTTTTCCTAAATGTCACTGGAGGCAATGAGACCATTTTAAAAAATTGAGAACGAATTCAGAAAATTCCACTAAAACTTTTTTGTTGTAATTCCGAGAAAAAAAGTTTTGTTTTAAGAAAGTTAGACAATCGCAATATAATGTGGTTTTGCTTAAACTTTTTTTTTCATATCATTAAGCGTTTTTGAGATATGAGTATTTACAGCCAAGAAATCTCGAATCTTTTCGAGAATTTTTGTGTGGATATTCAGTATGGACCTATAAACGAATCAAGCCCTGAGCACCCCAAAAAAAAACAACATTTTGCATTTCCATACAAAAATGGGTCGGTCTAGTGTGTAGTAAGAATTACAAAATGTGTCACAACAACACATAGATACCTTTTAAGACCTAGGTCGCACAACAACATGCGTCTTGAGGTATTGGTGGACGCTTTTTTTAAATCTTTGTGAATTGAAGGCACTCGAGAATATTGATTCGGGCAAAGCATTCCATTTGTACGATGTAAGCACAAAGAAATCAGTTTGCATTTTATTACTATGAAAGTGAGTAATCTCGACATTCCGACTGCCCGCACAAACCGATTGACGAGTCAAACGGGGAAAAACATATGCCTGAGGCATTATGAACATGATTTCATCCAAGCACTGCTAGTGACTATATTTATAAAAAACAACGAGATCAGCAACAGCGCGACGATGTTGTAGGGAATCAAGATTTAATGTTGAATTTCGATCACCAACAATTCGTATAGCACGCTTTTAAACAGAGTCCAAAAGAGCTAGGATAGTAACAGATGCAGCACCCCAAACTTGACAACAATATTCCATGCAGGGACGTATATAGGACTTATAAATGTGGAGTAATTGATGCGAAGTAAAATATTTTTTACATCTATTGAGGAGGCCGAGTTTTCTTGACGCGCTTTTTGCCATGGCCATTATATGATCGTTCCAGAGTAAGTCATTGGATATTGTGACTCCCAAAAAACAAATGTTTTTACATTCGTCTATTTGGTCGTCACACATATTAATTGAAACTAGGAGGGCCCGGCGTGCTTCGCTACGCTTATAAATAAATTTTTTGCGTAGACATTTTGTTGACGTAGAAGCAATGATTTCAAAAAGTGGTAATGAGAAATGCTAGCATATAATTTTTAATTTTTCTTTTTAAATATATGAATGAAAAATAATCAGAACTCTAGCTGATCAGTTCGGATATATGAAAAATTAGCGATCAAATAAGTTAGAGATCAAAAAAGCTTACTTGAAAACTTACTTTTTAGCATTTCTCATTACCACTTTTTGAAATCATTGCTTCTACGTCAACAAAATGTCTACGCAAAAACTTTATTTATAAGCGTAGCGAAGCACGCCGGGCCCTCATAGTAATGAATGATGCATTGTTAATATATATATGTTCCCTGTACACTGTTTGGAGTTATATTTGGCATTGAATTCTCTAATAATGGAATTGGTAATTTGAAAACATTATGCAAAGTTCGCCCCCCAATCAAAAGAGTTGATGCAATACCCCTGAAGGCAGTTACAATACACGAAAGATTTAATGAATTAAATTTATGAATGATTGCCGTTTGAACAAAAGTGTAGCCACAACCTGCATGAGCTGTCAAGATTACTTCCAGCATCATGGAATTGAGCTTCACGCAAAACAATATCAATCATACTACGTTGCTCATTATTTACATTTTCATACATTCTATCGAAAACTATAGCTTCTTCTTCAATATCAAAATGACCTACATCGCCAATCTGTAAGTTATATTGTGGAATTGGAAGACCAAGATCACCACATGAAGTATTATGTGTAAGAAGAATTTCATTAATTTCAATCAAGGCTCGATTAATTGACACATCTTCATCGTAATTTCGTAAAAAATCTTCAATCATACTATTTCTAAATTCAATCTATAAAGCTAAAGCATTCGGAGGAACATTCAAACCACAGATAAATGCAAATAATTGACGTAACTGTTTTGGTGATTGAATTTCTGAAGCTTCAAGTAAACATTCACGCCATTCATTATCATTTGTTGCAATACCTCGAGTTTCACATGCTGCAACAAAAGTAGGGTACTCAACACCTTCATACAAACGCAAATCAGTAAAAGAATTTGAACCACGAACATGCAATAGAAGTAAACGCTTATGAAACAAATCTATATCTTTTGGAGTAACCGCATATAATCGAGCAACAACTTTATCAGTCCCACGTTGTCTTCTTTTTCACGATTTACTTTGATCATGCCAAACATAATGTAATGGTAATTCTGTATACAAAAACTCATTAGCTAAATTATCAATGGAATTCAAATGAAAAAATGCAAATAATTTTGTTCTTGATACATTTGCGACTACCCACATTACCATTCCTGATATAAACATTTTGTCTATTAGGCAAATGATAATCAAGTCGAATAATTGTATGAGATTGAAAATGCATTGGAAATTCAAATATGCGCCAAGCAGCTTCAGTCGAACCAACATACTGTCCATTCACTTTATATACATACTTGTAAACATATTTCACACTTTTAACAGTCGTACATATTTCCACGTTAATATTGAATTGAATTTTGCAAGAAGATAAGGATTATATGGAACAACATATCTATTATCAAGAGATGCACCACGTACATCAACACTCATACCATTATCACGTCGACGGTACAAAGGATAACCATTCACAGATTCTTTAGTATTTTCAGAAAAAGGTTTTGGAAAATTCTTACTACATTTACCATCTCTCATACAAACAGAATTGGGATTTAGAGCACCACATGGTCCATGTATCATATGACGTTTCACATATTCATGTAATTTAGGAAAAAGAATGGGATCAGAGATTTCAGTACATACAAATTTATTAATCATTTCATTTCCATCAATTCTATCTTCATCTGACAAATTTAACAAACACATCAGCAGTAACATTCTCAGGTCTTTCACAAAATTCATGCATTGATTTAAAAGAACGAACAAAAGGATTCACACGATCTAACTCAAAACCTATCTCACGCATAAGAAAAACTTCACATACATTGGCATTTCTATTCATTCTCATAAAAACAATTAATTGAAATAACAATTTTTTGTGAAAAAAAAATATATGGCTTGGGCAAGTCCATTTCATATTGTATGGGGGGGTTCGCTTAAATTCAAAAATAAATTTAATTCGTCTATAACTTTTTTATTTATAATCCGATTTGTGTGAAAAATCTTTAAAATCTATGTTACACTAATATTAGTTAGCAGTGAAAATTTGAAATAAATCCATCTACGAATAAAAAAGCCTTAGGCTCCTCAAAAATTTTCGTTAGCATATTAATATATAAGATATCGGTGGGAAACTCGGTCTTTGATCTGGAAACAATCAATAGCTGTGTTTTGGTGGAATTAAAATTGACCAAATTTTTGTCACCTCAATCGGCGACTTTTTTTAGGTCCTCATTTACATTTATGATAGCGTCCCTCCGGGCGGAATTTATTCGTTCATGCATTTTACCCTTTGAAGATAGGGGGACGAATGACTTGTGCAGTGTACTATCATCTACAAAACTATTTATGGCATTTACTGGTGATTTGCAACATTTCGTTGATATAAATTAAAAATAAAGTGGGAGATAAAACTGAGCCTTGGGGTACACCAGCGGTTATTAATTTAGACTCAGAAAAAAGCCATCTATAGATACCGAAATGTATCGGTTAGACAGAAAATTTTGAATCAACTTCACGACTGCGCGATGAAAACCGTACGCAACAAGCTTGTTGATCAAGTTGGCATGCCAGATTCGATCAAATGCTTTTGAGATGTCTAATGCGATCACGTACGTTTCACCACCTTTCTCAAGTATGCTATTCCAAAGATGTGCCACATAGTTCAATAGATCGGTTGTTGATCTTTTGTTTCTAAAACCGTATTGGCTGTCAGTTTTAAAATGGTTGTCTTCCAATATGTCGGTGAAATCTTTAAATTTTTTGAATTCTGATTTATTTTTTCATTTAAATTGTATCGTTAAAAAATGGCGAAAAAATGGAATCTTCATATACAAATGCAATCACACACATACATTTTCATTTTACAACTTAAAAATACAACCGAAATCTTCATTTGTCGTATTGAAGGTACCAAAAATATTAGTCTAGGAAAAATTAATACCGTATTAGAAGATTCTAGTCATAAAAGTCATACATCAAATATTTATGTATTTATGCCTGAAAGTTCTACTATACATGCTTACATGATTTAAAAATGTTAAATTAAAACAAATAGGTATGATATAATGTCATACATCCAAATACTTTTAAGCATGAAACGTTTGGACTTTTTATAAAAACAAACGGGAATCCTGACCTGAAAAATCTCTTATTTTATTACAAATATTTTTCAAAAATTAAAACTAATCATGGTTGAATACAAAGAAAATAATTTAACACAAAAATAAATAATAAAGCTTACATAAATTTATGTGATGAATGATCCATGCAAGTTATTAGTCCACTGTATGAAACATAAACAGATAAACTACTGGATGCTGCTACTTTATATTATATATTTCTTGCAAACATTACACACTCATATGCTATCAGCTATTGTTTCTTCGATTTCGTATGCCATAAAGTCGCCACTATTAGTTTCTCCGTCTTCGTGCATTTAGACAGCCAAACGAAACATATCCCCCAATTCCATTGCAATTTAAACCTTTTTAATATATTCCAATTATTAACTCCATTTTTATTATCTTCTTGTACACTTTTGACTCAATTCAAATTTTATTTGAAAATCGCCATCATCATTTAGATCACTAAAAATTTTCTTGTTAGTTTTAACACCGAAGAACTTATTAAATAAATAAAACTTTTCTTCATTACCAATATTTATTAAATTAATGACCTTTAACGTTTGATAACGTAATCTTTTTGATAACATATAATAAAAAATTTATTGCAAGTCCTATTTAAAGATATAGTTTTATTCACGTCAATGGCAGAAAATAATGCAATTTATATAAATGTTTTTAGTTTTATTTAAAAATATATAATACCCCGATTATAATATATAGTAAGATTCTCCAGTTTTTGTTTATTTTTCTATTATCTCTTTCATCGTACATAAATTAAAAAATTTCACTTCCATTATATATCATTTCACCAAACAACTTTTTTACAAACAAAAATGTTCATCATTTATGTAGACGAAAAAACATGTATTATTAATTAATATTGTGAAACATCAAAACAATTAACTGAGAAAAAAGTTAAAATATTATTGACATACATAAATGCTTTTATGTTTGTTTTAATTTAAAGGTCGGAGTCGAAATAAATTAGCAAATCACTAGCGAATTTCTTCAAATATGAATATTCTTATTTTTAGACAAACTGCAACTAAGTTGCTTAAAAGCTTAAAAATTATTTTTAAAAAAGTATCGAAAAGTGCATAGACTCGTGCACCATGCACATAATGTTTGTCGGGATATTGTAATTTAGGATTTGTTTTATAGTTTTAAATATTATATTATTTACCGAGGTGGAGATTTTTAGTCGAGTAGTTAGATAAATACCGTGGCCTTTTACGTGGATTTTACCTTGGCGATACGCAATAGCATTTATAGCACGACGCGGATATAAAACTTTCTACCAAAGTTTGTATACTATTTTATCACACACAACCTTTCAATTTAAAAAATTTCAAAATAAATTTAAATATTTATATTTATTTCACAACCGTTCGGGAAGTATTTGAAATGGAAATCAAATAACAGAAACTTATAGTTCTAATAATGCCCGATTTCTTCATAATTTAACTAACTCGAGATAACTTACCTCGAGGTTAAACTTAACCGGCTGTTAAACTTAAATCGGATTTCTTCATTCAAGTTGATGTTTATCAAAACTATGGTTAGTTAATCCAAAGTTAAGCTACGATAACGCTGTAAAATAGCGCTAATATGGATGAACATTTGTACTAATGTACGTGTTTTATTCGGAATTTATTTTTTTATTTCAAAAATTCCGTAAAATAAAAATTCATTTTACAAAAAAATTTGATGTGTTTCATTCAAATAATACGTAACAGCATACAAAATTTAATACTAAAAAATTATATGGTTAAATATCACTCAAAGTTGAACCAGATATAAATTGATTTTACCTGGAGATTAAATTCTAATGTCTGTACAATCAACACATCCGATGACCCGAGGAAATCCGTAAATGGCATAAAATCCTGCGCTAAGCTTATCTTCTGAATGACATTTGGCATTTTAATTAAACTGCGTCCAAGAGAAGCGATATTCCTGGATGTCTTACGTAGAACGCGACAAGTTGTGCTTACCGAAACACTACTAAAATCTCCGCTAGTACGTAAGAGATTACCAGTGGAATAATACCGTAGAGTGAGCCAGTCCTACAGACTTCAATTCAAAATTTTTTATATATAATTGAGTACCGTAACAGTAAGTAGTAATAATTTTACTTATTGTAATTGACAAATAATTGTTCCTCTATTCTGCCAAACAATAAGATAAACGTAACTTTGGTTAAGTGGAACCTAGTGAAAAACTTGAGATCACTCCATGCCTCAAAGTGATTTTGTCGATACCTCATCACGTACGGTCTAGAAGAAATTAGTACTATTTCCGTGACGAATTCACCCTCCGCTTCGTCGGAAAAAATATTTATATCCATTATTCTTTCCATATTTGAATTTACTTCTGTCGTTGCCTACAATACAAATGTATGTTGAAGTACAAATAAACACAGTTTGTGCATAAAATAAATTATGTTGCATAATTTAGATAATATATTTATTTCTAGATAATATATTTATTTTATTTTCAATTATATATATATATATAGAGGGTGAGTTCTTCAAAAAATGCCAGGCTTTTATCTCGAGAACGATGCTAGATGGGACAAAATAACCCAAGGTGATATTTGTTAAGGGTCGAGGGGGGGGGTCTAGTGGTAATATAGGCCAAAGTAGAGTTTTTTTTAATTAGAACCTATATATTTAAGGGCTTTTTTTAATTAAGTAATTTAAATTACACACTTTTTGCTTACAAAATTTTTTTGTAAAGTATACGATTTTGCAGATATGATGAACATTGATTTGCAATAAAGCAAACGTGTCTTCGCTAAGGTCTTCAGAATAAAAATAAAATTTCGATAAATTAAAAAAAAGTCCAAGCGGAACGTATATATCCGCTATATATATCCGCTATTATATATCCGTTGTTTTAAAACTTCTACCATTAAAACATAATGGGATAACTTCCATCAGAGTGATAATTCATTGAATTAACTGTAGATAATGTGTCGATAGTCACAAGTGAAGATGGTCATCTTGTTCTCGCCGATACAAGTTTGTTATCCAATTCTAGCTTGGTTAGAGTATAACAACATTAGTGATCAACTAGAGAAATAAATTGACTAAAGCTGAATCTAATAAATATATGTTTATGAAAGTTTTTGTTTTCTTATACTTCGCTAGAGCAGTAGACCAATTTTGGTTTATATAGCGTAACTTTTGTTGGTAGTGCATCTAGTCGGCTAGCCCTGATGAGAATGATATAATTTTTTTAAAAGTGTAATAAAAAGTTTTTATCGGTTCGAAACTAGATAGATCGACAATTGTGTGGATAGCAAAAAAAATTCATAAATTGCACTCCCTACGGTCGTGCGGCAATAACTCGCGTTTGGAAAACGCATTCGTACTAGTAATACACACTATTTTTTGTAAGAAATGCATAAAATTTATAAATATTTATTTAATTGTTAATTTAATCATTTATTTAACAAAGTTATAAACAAATTTGAGATATTTTAATCATTAAAGTGCGCCATCTTCGTTGTAATAGTTGTAAATTATAAGAATCCAACTACCGGTAAAAAATAAACATAAGAATCCAACTACCGGTTTTATAAAAAAACGCAGGAGTCCAATAAGAGCTGTCAAAATTGTAAACTTTGAAAACCCAAATAAATTGTTTTTTCTTGCAATTTCAAATGATGCAATGTGTTTAAGTTGTTTTTACTATATGGTAAGTTATTTAAATTATTATTTTGATATTTTAGTGCTACACTCAAAAAAAAAATGATGTAGATTTGATAAAATACTACATCAAATTCATAATTTTTTATTAATATACGGTCAACAACGTACGTATATAATTATGATAAAATATTATCAAAACATAAAAAAAAATTAAAACTTTTTTTGGTCAACAAATAATTATGTATATCATAACAAATTTTCATATTAATAACTTAACATCATTTCTTAATTTTTTAAAAATTTAAGAACAATTATAAATATGATAAACTATTTGCAAATCAACAATCATTGTCACGATTGTTGATTTGAAAATAGTTTATCATATTTATAATTGTTTTTAAATTTTTAAAAAATTGAAATAAAAAATGTTAAGTTATCAATATGATAATTTGTTATGATATACATAATTATTTGTTGATTTGTTGAATAATATTTTATCATAATTATAAACGTAGACTGTTGGCCGTATATTAATAAAAAAATATAAGTTTGATGTAGTATTTTATCAAATCTACATCATTTTTTTAATGGAGACCGTAATTGCACTTGCACATACCGGCGAAATATAATTTTGAATTATAGAAACTATTATCATATTTATAATATTTATAGATATGATAATAATTTCTATAAGTTTTAGATTTTTAAAAATACTTTTTATAAATAAATTTTCTTTCATTTATAAAAGGTATTTTTGAAAACTCATAGAAAAAAAGTTCTTAAAAGAACTATGTTGTAATACAAGATATTACAATGATGGCAATGTTATTACCATATAGATAAATTTTGTCGATTTGTATTGCATATACATACATCACATTAGGTCAATACTTTAGTGAATTATAAAAAATCAATTTAGCTGTGAGAAATCAAAAGACAAAAACCAAATAAATATTTTAAAACGATTTCTTAAAACCATAAACTTTTATCAATGTTATAATTTATTTTTATCAATATTATAACATAAATATCATTGGATTTATAAATCGTTATGATGTTTTTAAACGATAATTTCATCTCTATAAATCGTTTTCAGATTGATAATTCATTATGAATTACTTTGAATTATAATTTATCTTACCAAAATAAACGTTTTGCAACAACACTATAATAATTAAATATCAATCTGATAAATTATTATCGGAATGACAAATACGAAATATTTTTTTTGAATTTTTGAAGAAATGATGTTTGCTTTGATAATATTTTTTCACAATGATAATTTACTAGTTATTAAAATAGCATAATCAATTTTTATCAATATTACCTACGACTTTTTTTTGGGTGTATAAAAATATTATATATAGGGTAGATTTAACTACAAATCTCACATGCAGGCGGCGTGCGTGCCAGGCATACAAAATATTTTGTGGTCATATGTGCGGAAAAGTAGTTTTTTCTCTTATTCTATTCTAGTACAAAATTGAATATTTTTTATGCATGTGTTACAAAAAATAACATGTACGTTTAGATATGAATGAAAAACGCTTACAAAACTTTCGGTTTTTTCGTACTACATTTTTTCTTCTTACTAGATTTGCGTGCTAGATTTAAGAGGAATCCCATAGTTTTACAGTGCATACACAAAGAAATTACTTTTACTCATGAGTAGGGCTTCCGAAAATACCGATTTCTTTCATTACCGGAAATATCGATTTAAGTTTCTCACAATACCGGTACTACCGGTAGTACCGATATTCCAGAAAATAGAATAATTAGAAATTCAATTATGTCGACTGTCCGCACTTCGCGAAACATTTTAATATAAATTAAAAATTGATAACACTTGTTATTATTCCGCAAATAATTTTGTTTTTTTTTTTATTTTCTAAAATTTTGCTCAATGCATTTCGGTTTACGCCATTATCAAGAGCGATAACCTTTTTGTATCGCTCTTTATAATGACGTAAGTCGAAATGCATTGAGTAAAATTTTAGAAAATAAAAACAAAATTATTTGCGAAATAATAACAAGTGTTATCAATTACTTCGGTCTGAAAGACCTAAGTATTACATTCATGAGCTAAAAGTGAAATTCTTACCCCCACTTTATTTGACATTTCTCGACGTTTTAGGACCTACTGATTCTATAAAAGTAAAAAAAAAATTTATGTCTGTCTGTCGGCCGTTCGGCCGTCACAACCGACGAAATCTAGAAAACGGCTGAAGGGATTTGAACAATTTTGAATTCTAAAAATAGATACACTCAATGGTAAGAGCGTCCAAAAGGACGATGGGTTCGATAACTGTACCGGAAGTGTGTCAAAAAATCGTCAAGTGTGTCAAAACAAGGAAATATGCATATTTTTCGCTTAAAAAACGTTCATTTTAAGTGTTAATGAGTAGGAACAAAGAATGTGGAGAAATCTGGATGGTAGGGATTGGTATGTGAGATCAAAAACTAGATTATTGTATTATAAGTTTGTCAACAAAATGTTGTCAAGTGTGTCAAAAAATGATTTCATTTATTTTTTTAGATAATTTTTTGGAAAAAAAAATTTAGCTGTGTGTTTACGTAAACATAATTGAACATGGAAATTTTTGAATTTGTTATTGTTTTTGAAATATTTTTGGAATTCTGGAAAAGTTTCAGTTTTTGATTTTCTAAGAATTTTTCTAATATTTTTAGAATTTAGAAAAATTTTTAATTTTCGATTTTATTATAATTTTTATAATTTTGGAAAAAGTTTTAATTTTTGATATTGTTATTATTTTTGCAATATTTTTAGAATTTCGGAAAAAGTTTGAATTTTCTGAATTTTTAAGAATTTTTGGAATATTATTAGAATTTAGAAAAAGTTTAAATATTTGATTTTATTCTAATTTTTGGAATATTTTTAGAATTTTGTTAAAAAAATTTTATAGTTTTATATATGAACCGTTTTTTTGAACGTGGAATAAGTCCATTTTTTCATATATTGAAATATTTAAGGATTTGCGTTTGCATTAATATAAATATATAGGCAAATGTTATGTTACTAAAATTTTGTGATATTTTTCACACTTTAAACCTATTTAATTTTATTATGCAATAATAGTTATTTAAAATTAAAAAGAAAATAATTGATTTTTTGGCTCCAAATGGACTTATACCACTTCCAATAATAACATGTTCTAAAAAATAAGAACAAGAGGTAGTATAAGTCCCATGTAAATGGGTCATTTTTTTATCGACACATTTTTGATTTGGCTGAAATTTTTTTTATGCGTTTTATATCGAAAAAAAAGATATGGGTGTTCGAGGATTTTTTTTTGGAAACTATAGCGGTTCTAAATTTCTTGATGAGTTATTTTCAAAAATTCATAACTTCGGTTCTATTAAAGATAGAAACTTCTGTTTTGTTTTATTTTAAAGTTAAAAGATGCTAGTTTAAAAAAAAAATAAAATTAACAAAAGTCATTCTATTGATATAAACAAATAAAATGTTGAAATCGATCTTCAGCCATTTCTCCACCCACGCTCCACCCTAAATCGGGCTCTATTGAAGGTATGATTATATATATAAAAAGAGGCCATCATTATCTTTCTAAAATTACCACTAACTCAATTTTTTCCAAAAGTGGACTTATCCCACTTTCAAAAAAAAAACGGTTTATATATTTTTAAAATTTTGAAAAAAGTTTCAATTTTTGATTTTGTAAGAATTTTTGGAGTATTTTTAGAATTTTGAAAAATTTGAAATTTTTAGTTTTATTATAATTTTGGAAAAAGTTTCAATTTTTGATATTGTTATAATTTTTGCAATATATTTAGAATTTTGAAAAAAGTTTGAATTTTTGAATTTTTAAGATTTTTTGGAATATTATTAGGATTTAGAAAAAGTTTAAATTTTTGATCTTATTCTAATTTTTGGAATATTCTAAGAAATTTGAAAAAAAAATAGAATTTTTGAATTTTATATATATTTTTAGAATTTTGAAAAAAGTTTCAATTTGTGATTTTGTAAGAATTTTTGGAATATTTTAGAATTTCGAAAAATTTTAAATTTTTGATTTTATTATAATTTTTATAATTTTGGAAAAAGTTACAATTTTTGATTTTGTTATAATGTTTGAAATATTTTTAGAATTTTTGAAAAAAGTTTTAATCTTTGATTTTGTAATAATTTTTTAAGTATTTTTAGAATTTTGTTTGAATTTTTGATTCTATTTAATTTTTACAATATTTTTGGAATTTTGAAAGAAATATGAATTTGTGATTTTGAAATATTTTCTCGAAACGCTAAATGGAGAGGTTTTTGTGTAGTTCTTTTCACTAAATTATGTTAATTTATGATCTGTTACAATTTTCCGACAGCGTATTGATGTTTCGTGTTAGTTTTATAATACATATCTAAGCAGAGATAAAAAATACATGTACTTTAACAAAAAGTTATGTTTGATATACATCGCTGCCCAAAACTAAAAACCATGTCCTCATAAAAGTTTTTTGCCGAAAACTATATCAAAATCCTTAACCCAGACCGAAGTCTTGATATCTCAGAGCTTGAGATTTCAGCCCCTCCATATTTTTTAATTTATATTTTAGAATAATAGTTTTTTTGATTAAAAATTTATTCTTTTACAAAGAATAAGTCGTTACAATTAAAGTTCCATCTATTGGTACGTGTCCAGTTTTGGCCCATAGAATTTTAAAAATTGATTTTACAACGCACACATTAAACGCTCTCACCTGCCTGAGCAATTTTAAAATTAGAGAAATACTTAGCTTCAGCAAAAGCTGTAAATGGTTCGAATAGGTTGAGGAGAACCTGTGGTATCACAACGGACCCAATTTGGCGAATTCGTATGTAATCCTGACCTGGTGTTATGATGATAGCCACTGGAACTTTACCTAAGCTTAACATATCAATAAAGGTGTAGTTAACTTTTTAGTATTATTATGGATTTAATTAAAAGTGTCATAAATTCGGTGGGTAGCGAAAATCCGAAATTCTACGTCTACGCCGTGCTACCTGGGTAACGCTAACAGAATTAGGTTGGTGTAGTTGAGAGGGGCAGAGTAGATACTGCTTATACTCAATGATTCTGAACCATGGCGAGTCATTGGCGCTACAAAACCAATGCAACTCAAGCGTATGTTATCCATGTTAGGGGGAGCTTGTAGCGGGCGTCTGTCTTGGATTAAGCGGCTCGCTATATAAATGTATAAAAAGCGTCTGTTCTTTATGTTAGGGGCGGCTTGCAGCGCTATATAAACGTGTAAAAAGGTTGTTTCTGGTGACCTCAAGATGCAGAACGAACCCATTTACAAAAATTTGGGTTGAGCGAAGGGCTAAAACTCCATTTCCGTAAAAAATTACTTGTCGTGAATTTTGCACACAGGTCTCGGAATATCTCGGATTCATTATTAGAACGACCTCGGAACTGTACTCAGACTACGATTTAAAAATGGGAACCTGGAACGTGCTAAGCCTTAGAAGACCAGGAGATCTCCTAAAACTCACACAACAAGTCGAGAACTATACACTGGATATAGTGGCGTTACAAGAACTAAGATGGCCAGGCAGTGGAATCCATGAAACAGCAAAGGGATACACTTTATTCATACAGAGATGCTGATATGGACACCGATCATACGCTTGTCATCTTTAAGTTCAAGTGCAAATTATCATCTACATTTATAGACAAGAAAAAAGACCGTGCACTGGAATGTCGATGCATTTAAACATCCGGAAACGCTGAATAGATATCAGGAAATAATAACACAAAACATGGAAGAGCATGACATCTCTTCTGAGATGCCATTAAACATACAAGAAGAATGTCAAACGCTTCAATTTCGCTGTCAACGCTTCATTATAGCCGCAGCACAAACTACTGTCGGAAAACGACCACCCAAATCACACAACGAATGGTTTGACGACGAGTGCCAACAAACCGTTGACCATAAACAAAAACTGCGAAAATAATGGTTAACAAGGAACACCCGAAGCTCCCAAGCTGATTATCTATGCGCCAGGAAAGCCTCAGCCAAACTTCTATGTTCAAAGAAACGCGAACACATGAAGAGCTGCATCGAAAACATCAACCAACATGCGGCTAACGGAAATTCAAAAGAGTGCTTTTCCAATTCGCGGAATCTGACAAAAGATTTCCACCCAAGATCTACAGCCATCAAAAATGGAAATAATGAGCTTACAACAAGTGAACGTGATGTGCGGGAAGTGTGGCGATCCTACTTTCAAGACCTACTGAAGAGGACGAATAAAGATCATCCTATTCGAGCTATTGCTCCATCAACTGAGGAGATTCTTGACCCTTGCCCAGCTTTAGAAGAAGTGGAAGCTGGCATTAAAATATTGAAAAATGGCAAATCACAAGGTATCGATGGAATTCCCGCAGAACTATTGAAAAATGGAGGAGCAGCTCTGGTCTCACGTATATACGATCTGATTCTTGCAATCTGGGACCAAGAAGAACTACTTGCTGAATGGAAAACAGCTCTCATTGTTCCGCTACATAAGACAGGTGACCGTCTAAAGTGTGCGAATTATCGTGGCATCGCACTGTTGAAAACTGCATATAAAATACTAGCTAATGTTGTACTTTCTCGACTCATCCCATTTGCCGAATCTATCATCGGTGACTATCAGTGTGGTTTTCGTCCCAACCGCTCAACCACAGATCAATGTTTTACATTAAGGATCATTCTGTAAAAATGTTGGGAGTACAACATCAGCATTCACCAGCTCTACGTTGATTTCAAGCAAGCATATGATAGTATCATCCGTGACAACCTTTGGTCCGCACTTATATGCCTTGGTATCCCAGAGAAACTTGTTTCTCTGTGCAAACTCACAACTTCGGGATCAAATTGTAGAATAGTAATTGAAGGGTCAGTTTCTGATCCTTTCGATATAACATCAGGTGTTCGAAGAGGTGATGCACTCGCGCCCGTATTATTTAATTTGGCGCTGGAGTACGCGATAAGAAAAAGCCGAATTGAGACACAAAACTGCATATATAACAAATCTAGTCAAGTTCCTCGGGTCTGTAATAACATCGTCAAATGGCATGCAGTCAGATATCAAAGCCCGTGTCTCTGCCGCATACAGAGTTTTCTACGCATACTCAAAACTTCTGCGATCAAAACATCTTTCGCGGTCGAGTAAACTCACACTTTACAAAGCATTAATCCGACCTGGGCTTACATTTGGAAGTGAAAGCTGGACACTGACCTCCTCCGATTGTAGAATTTTATCAACATTCGAGAGGAAGGTCATACGAACAATTTATGGTCCATGTAAAATTGCTGAAAATCAGTATAGACTCCGAATGAATTATGAAATCAGATAGCTTCTTGAAGGCTGCGATGTAATCGGCTTCATTAAATCCAACCGGATTAGGTGGTTTGGTCATGGAGAAAGGGCTCCATTAGATAGAATGATAAAAAAGCGTCCCAACAACAACCAGCTGGTGTTTGTCGGAGAGGAAGACCTAGACAACGCTGGCGTGATGACATCATCCAAGACCTTCGTGATATAGGATGTCGAAACTTGCACAATATTCGGTAGTCAAATATTAATTTTTTTTAATTCGGTAATATCGAGCATTAATACCGGTAATACCGAAATAAAATTTTATGGTCAATACCGGTATTAACAGTATTAACGGTATTACCGATACCGGTATTGGAAGCCCTACTCATGAGATCCAAGTTTGTATGAAAATTTATTTTGAGAAAAAAAATTTATTTTTAAAATTTATTTTCCTCAATGAAAAAGTTAAAAATTTCTTAAGCTCTTAACCTTTTCCTTATGAACAATAAAGAATGAAGCTAGCTACATTTTAAGGTATTGTACTAATCAGGCTGATTCTGACATACCCTCACAGATGTAAAAATAGTCATAGCAAAGACTTTTCTCTTAGCTAAGACTAAAACCTCTTAAATGCGATTCTGTATGTAGTCACAACTGTGAGATGTCAAAAAAAAACCTCTTAACGTAAGACCATCAAACATGGTCATCTTAAGCATCATAACTTAAAGTTTCATATTTTTCATTTGAATTCTTGTATGAAAAATTATATTAATAAAGGATAAAATATTAATTATAAATTATTTATGTCACTATTATAAAATTTATAATAATTATCTACATTTTATTTTAGTTTGAATCAAAAATATATATTGATATATATTGATTTTAAATAAAATGGCGATTGAAAATTTCATATTTGCAATATCAAACTGAAAATTTTGCAAATTATACATAAACTTTAAGGAAAAACAATAATTCTTTTCTGACAAATTTATTGCAAAATAATTAATATACGGTATAATTTTATATTAATTGTATATAAATTATTATAAAATAAAATACATTTTTGATTATTGAAAATGGCGTTTGGTATTTTCACAAACAAAAATTATTGAAACCTTAAAAAATTTTATAAAACATAAACTTGATTTTTATAAAAAATTATTATATAATATACCATAATTCTTAATAATAATTTATATGGTATTTTAATTTGTATTTAAATTATTTAAAAAGAAAATATGACATTTTATAATATTTTTGTTTCTAAAAATAGTCGTTTGAAAGATCTCCAAAATATATTTGTAGAGTTATTATGAGGTTTTTTATGACAACGGTCACAGAATCGCAATTATGATATTCCTCTTAAAAAAATTGTCATAACGAAAATAATCATAGCTAAGACCTCTTAACTCAAAGCCATGCCACATGCAAAATATAAACGAACGAATTCGGTCGTTTTAAGTAAAATGTGCCACATGAACAAAAAATTTATCCGCGATATTTACAACAACAACAACACTAAAACTGACAGTTTGCAAAATAAAATATGAATTGTTATATTGAATATGATATGAAAATGTTTACTTTGAATGTAATTATATTCCTAAAATTTAGATTTAAAACAAACTCAATGTAAATTATAAACAATCACAAAAACATAAACTTTCAAAATGAAAAATACCACGATGTGAGGTTAAATCCGAACGATAAAAAAAATCGGTCATAATTCTACAAAAATCGTTCAAAATTCTCCAATAAATCAGTGGAGATTTATGAACGATTTTTTTATTTCTATCGGCGGTAGAAATCGGGCAAAATGATTTTTGGAAAAATTATCAATTAAAATTAATTTAATAATAAACTTTGTTTATTTTAATCGATAGGTATTCTAATTTACCATACATTTGGGATAATATCCAAATAAAGCAAGTTTTCGTTTAATCAAAAATTAGAAAATCGTTGCTAGCAATCCGGCAAAAATTTTTGTCATGTGGCAACGACTTCAGAATCAGCCTGAATATTAATAAATAATAATAAATAGTTGCTCAAATCTCATGGGTAAAAACCAAAACCTCCGATATCATAGCCCTACTTATTCACGCCATTTGCAATAAACAATGAACATTGCCATATGGGTAATTCTTTTATAAACCGAACACCTTTCTAACCGACCCATTTTTGATTTGGCTGAAATTTTTTTTAGGGGTTTTCTATCGGAAAAAAAGATATACGTGTTCGAGGATTTTTTTTTTTTTTTTTTGGAAAATAAAGCTGTTCTAAATTTCGAGAATTTCGTGATTTTCGGCATGAAGACTTATTTTCAAAAATTCATAACTTCGGTTTTATAGAAGATAGAAGGTTTTTCTTTTCTTTATTTGAAAGTTAAAAATGGAATTTTTTTAAAATAAATATTTTCAGCTAAAGTTATTAACAAATTCCTATTGTTATAAACAAATAAAATGTTAAAATTAAATTTTAACCATTGCCCCACCCGTGAAATTAGTTTTTAATATTATCATCGTATTTATCGTTTAATTTTCTATAAAAAAAGTATTTTTTTTTAATGGAGAAACGATATTTACTGTTAGAAATAAATTAATTTATCGAGCGCGGGATGACAAAAAGTTCCATATATGGGTCATTCTTTTAAATACCGAACAGAATAGGACAAAATGTGACTAAGACATTTTTGATTCAGCTGAAAATTTTTTTGAGGGTTCTATATAAACATTACGATATACTTGTTTTCGGATTTTTTCTTTTTTTTGTTTTTTAGGGGGAATAGAGCGGTTCTAAATTCCGAGAATTTTGTGATTTTTGGCTTGAAGACTTGTTTTTAAAGATTTATAACTTCGGTTCTGGTAGAGATAGGCACTTTTTGTTTATTTTATTTTAAAGAATAGAGATGCAATTTAAAAACAAATTGTTAATTATAAAAATTATTAACAAATTCCTATTGTTATAAACAAATAAAATTTTAAAATCAGTTTTTAGTAATTATATAAAAAAAATAAAGAGTGTTTAATGTAATCATCGTCTTCTACGTTCAATTTTCAATAAGAAACGTATATTTAATTAGTAGAGGAATGAGTTTTATTGTTAGAAATGAACTAATTTATCGAGCGCGATACGATAACAAATTTTATAAATTTTTGTCGTCCGGCGCTGGAAAAATTAACTTATTTGTAACAGTAAAACTCATTTTTTCATTAATTAAATATACGTTTCTTATTGAAAATTGAACGTAGAACACGATGATTACATTAAACACTCTTTATTTTTTTTTATATAATTACTAAAAACTGATTTTAAAATTTTATTTGTTTATAACAATAGGTATTTGTTAATAATTTTTATTTAAAGTTATAAATTTTTGAAAATAAGTTTCAAGCCGAAAATCACGAAATTCTCGAAATTTAGAACAGCTCTATTTTCCAAATAAAAAAAAAAATCCTCGAACACGTATATCTTTTTTTTCGATAGAAAACCCCTAAAAAAAATTTCAGCCAAATCAAAAATGGGTCGGTCAGATTTTGTCCAAATCTGTTCGGTTTATAAAAGAATTACCCATATGCAAAAAATTGGATTAGTGTTTTTGATTAAATTTTTTTGAATTTTTTTATATGGAGTTTCAGTTTTCCAGATGGCGTTATGGTCGTTATGGCGATTTTTTTTATATTGAGTTTTAATTTCAAAATGGCGCTACAAGTTCACGACTTTTTTTCTGCTAAAAAATGAGTTAGGCTTCTATACATCGGAGGTTTTGGTAAAAACTCATGCATTGTGCATGCACCGTTAGTTTAAATAAAAAACGATTAGTTACTTAGTTACTCGTTAGTTATTGAGCTATACAATGAAAATTACTTTTACTACAATTAACTATAAATGAAATGGTTTCGAACACTGTGTTAAACATTTGGTTTTGGTTAACAGGGACGTCAGTCATTACGTCAAATCATTCATAATGAGTCATTTTCACCTCATATTTTCTGGAAAACTATTGAGCTACAATCAAAATAATTATTACTACAATAAACTACAGTCAAAATACTTTTGAAAGACATTATTGATTTTAGTTTTTTTTAAAGTGGGTGGCAGGTTCGACCGAATTAAGAGCTATTAAATTTCTAGCCGTTACTATGTGTGAATTTATAGGATAAGAATATTTCTATTTAGTCATCATGCATTATTAATTGTTGCCAATCAATGTGAAGCTAATAACTGACACATGGTCAATTTATATAGCCATATATATTGCATATATAGAAAATATTAGGGGAATATGAATTCGGGAAGATTTTGTGACTGATTAGGCTCAAGTAACTATTGGAATTATTTGAATTTTGCCATTCGAAATCATTTTTTATTTTCTCTTAGAATAATTGCTTTAGAAATTTTTTTGTGTAGTTTTTGTTGGGATTGAAATGAAACTCAGCAGAGACATCATAGTTCAAATCCCGGTGTCTTACACATTCAACCACAGATTAATATTTATGTTGTGGTTTGAATATAATATTTGTTTTATCAAAACAATAAACATTTTTAAATGTATTTAAAATTTGTTAAAATAAACGTTAAACATCAGTTTTTCCCCGTTTTTGCACGAATGTCTTGTGCAGTGTACTATCATCGGCAAAACGTTTTATTGCATGGTTACTGATGATTTTCAACTGTTCAATGATATAAATCAAAATAAGAGTGGGAAGAAAACTGACCTTTGGAGTATATCAGCGCTAATTAATTTAAACTCAGAGCTCAGAAGAAAAGTCATCTATAAATACTGAAATGTATCGGTTAGTCAGAACAATCAACTTCGACTAGGTTATGGTTAGCAAGCTGGACTTGATCTTGGAGGACCCGAGTTCGACTCCCATCTGGGTCAAAGTGTTTTTAAGAACAACATTACGAACAATCAACATACCGGTATCCCAGTTAACTGATAATTAGCCAATATGGTTGATATATTGGAAAAACGCTCATTTTGGAGAAACATAAAAAACAATACATTTTGATTTTTGACTTTAAGATAAAATGGTTGATAAACTAATTTATGGGAAAATATTTTAGTGTGCCCCACCACACGAGACTTTAAAACGAACATTAAATGAATTAATCTTGCTGAAACTGTGAATTTGTTATTATTGAAAATAATAGTCTTCAAATTTTTTTTAAAAGAGGGCATAAAGGTTACGTATCAACTTTTTTTGTTCTATTTTTAAACATTGTCGTGTTTTTAGATAGTCTGATTTAATGTTTTGCGTATGTTTGTTTAACTGTGTATCAATGTTTTGAATTTTGCTGAAAAAAAAAAATAAATACGCGCAACGCGCGTCAATTGTTGACCGAGGTCACTGTTGTTTTCTTTTGAATTCAAATTAAATTTAAAACTGTTTAATCACATTAAATAGACATTGAACAACTTTATATTTACTTATTATTTCTCGATTTGGTCAGTGTAGAAGGTTTTAACTAAAGCGTAAATGGATGTTTGCCTTTGTGAAGTATAAAATAGTCAAAATTTCATGCAAAATAGGTTAAAATACCAAATAAATTAGACATCTGGCTCACACACTCTTATCCCGTTAACAAACAATTGTTATAATAGAACAAATGAGATGGAAAATATAAATTATGAACAATTAATAATTCTACCTGGATTTGCAAGCCCGTTCTGATGTAATTGATTTGACATAATCTGCCAAAAAATCTAAATTTTTCAAACTCGATCTAGATCAAAAAATAATCGATCTGGTTTTTACTAATGTCGTTTCTCTTTGTCCAGAGCAAAAAGATTGATTTTTTTTTTAAAAAGAATATGAAATAAAATTGATCTAAATTTGTAGTTGTGATTGTGATTTGTCACTGAATGAAATAAAAAAAAGTCAGACATGTGCGAATAAAATTCGCTCGCCAAGGTTTCCGTGAATGTAAAAGAGCACAATATCAAAAATAATTGACAAAAAGTTGGGTTGTAATGTCTTTATATTGCCAGACCATAGACGCATAACAAAATAAATGTTTAATCATAAATGTCTATAGTAAATTGATCAAAAATGACACAAAAAATGTTGCTTCATGTTAAATCTTATCCATAGCATTTTATGGTAACTTAAGAAAGATTCAATTACATCAGCTTGTAAATGGTTTAAATTTGATTATTTTTTCGGTCAATCAAGTGTCGAAATTTAGGTGGTGGAGAAGCTACATACTAAAAATATTTTTTTTACAATAACACAAAAACTGTGCATTGCAAAATTAACAAAACATTATATGACTCACACAAAACATTTATATGACTCACTCATTTGCGTCAAGAATGAGTTTTTTACACCCATCTCCTAAACACACAGAAATATAATTATTTGAGACTTCACTATGATTTTCATTCAAAATTTACCAATCTTCCAGTCTGTGAATTTTTTTAAATTTTTCAATCAATCATCGTCGAAACGTAGGGGGCGGAACGGTCTGAATTTGCACTTTTTTGACAATAACTCAAAAACTGTGCACCGCAAAATTCTAAAACAAGGCAATGTGTTCTAAATTATGTGCTCTTTCAAATGACACCGCACTCGCTTGGGTCAAAAAAAGTTTTTTTACCCTCTCCACCCCCGTCCCATAAACACACAAAAATAAAGTTATTTGAGACTTTGCTAAGATTTTTATTCAAAATTTACTAAACCTCCTAGCTCTGTGAATTTTTACAAACTTTTCTGTCAAGCACTGTCGAAACGTAGGGGAAGGAGCGGTTTGAAAGTTCCCTGAAAGTCCCGACAATAACTCTAAAACTATGCACCGAAAAATTCTAAAAAAAAAATGCAATGTGTTCTAAATTAGGTGCTCTTTCAAATGACACCCCACTTGACCACGTTTTAAATAGTGTTTTTACCCTTTCTCATTTCCACCCCCTTAATGAATATAATTATGAGTATGTGACACTTTTATATATTTTTTATTGAAAACTTACTAATTTTTCCATCATTTCAAATACATTTGAAGATTCTCGATCAGTTAGGTTCAGAGCTAATCAAGGTAAGAAAACATGAAGGAAACGTCATTGTACAAAATTATACAAAAAATGGTGAGGTGTGAAATTCCAAAATAAATTTTTAAGGAATACTGAAATGAAGCCCTTTCATATGATTTTTTTTTAAGGCGTTCATGCTCCATGTAGGAGCGTTGCCAGGCTAATCAGCTTTGAATATTCACCACGGTCATTCGCAACAGCGACATAATTACCATGGCAGCCGATTTTTTTAAGGTCGTTTATTATCCAGACTGTGAATCGGCTCGTAGAACATGCCCAAACCAAGCAATCCTATTAGAACGGATACAACCTATGATATCAGGACCCTCAAGAAGGTCTCTGATCTCAAAGTTATATCGGGTTCTATACTCTCCATCGTCTGTCTTAATTAAGTGGACCAAAAATGTAGCGTAGGATCTTACGCTCAGGAATACAGAAAAATGCGATTCGTCATTTTGTGTAAGGGTACACGTTTATGACCCAATCGGTCTAATCAATGTCTTGTATAACTTGAGCTTGGTGGTAGTTGATACATACGGTGATCCAAGGAGAGGTTTAATTGAGTAGAAAGTTCGATTACCTGCAGCGATTCGAGCTTTTATATCTGTAAGTATGCTGTTGTTTGAGTCAAGCATTGATCCCAGATATTTAAAAGATTCAACTCCCTCAATTCGTTCATCGCCGCACATCAAATCTTTCTTCTCAGCCTCTATTGAAACATTCATTTGTTTGGTTTTATTGTAGTTAATTATGATACCCGAATCATATGATACTAGTGATTAAACAATTGAAACATTTCATTGAAACATTTCATTTGAAATGTTTCATTTCTGAAATATTTCAGCAAAATATATTTCATGCTTGAAATATTCCAAAAAATACTGTTTTGCAATTTCATTATTTTTTCTCTATAATTAAGAAAATGGATTCAACTTTAGTAATATTATATATTTCAAAATTAATCAAAACATATGCATATATATTTGAATATATATAACATACACTGTGTTAATTATAGTATTTAAATTTCAATAAAAAGAAGCATTTTAACTGGTTATTTATTTACTAACACATTAAGCACAATTTTACTCTCAAAATTATGCGCCTTCCATTGAAGATCAAACTTGTTCAAATTTACATTATTCTACACCATCTCGAAAAAATTTGGGGAACTCCAAAATAAAACCTTTACAAAACTTTTTGAAATATTTCATGAAACATTTCTGAAACATTTCATGAAATATTTCAAAAATATAAATTTCATGAAATTTACAATCACTATATGATACCCTGTTAATCATATGATACCCTATTTGAATCTATAAAAAAATGTATTTTTTCAAAGGTCTCACATCGTACCTCAAATTTCAGGTCCATAGCATTTTTAGTTTATGAGATAATCGATATAATGCGAAAAACTCGTATAACTCTTACCAATAGGGTTCGTTAAAAAATGGAACCCTAAAAAGAGGGCATCTTTTTGTACATAAAGAATACATAATGCAAAAGATCTGACAGATCTGACAGCATTAATCTGACAATATGTGTCACAACTACACATATAATCCTTTTAAAACCTATGCCCCACAACAACAATCGAGGTGACGATGGATGGTAATGTTTTTTTTGATTTCGATAGCTAAACAATAAATCCTAAGATTAATTAAAGTATGACATAGACCAGAGGTAAAAAACAAAGTAAAATGAGGTTGCCTGTAATCCAGTTAGGAGCATACTGTTCCTTAATGATAAAAGCCGACATATAAAGTTATAAAGAAACTCATTTCTGCTAGCAAGCAATAACGCAGCTTCACCAAGGAGTACTGCATAGTTAAGTTTTGGAGTACTACCATTAACTGAATAGAGTTCATTTGCCAGCACCCCTAATTTATCACCTTGGGTAGTGATATCCTACTGCTATTATCAATTGTATGTGCTATTTCACGTTAAGTTATATGAGGATAGCAGGAACTGGGTACGTGGGATTATCACGCTCGTATCTTGGCAGCCTGAGCCGAGCTTTCTTTCGTCTTACGGAATAATCTACGACAGCCACCAATGAACTTGGTTCTCCTGGATAGTCTCATTCTTGTTATTGTGCCAACAACACTTAAATTCTACAAAACCAACATGGTATAAAAAACACATAATAAAAAGAAATTCACCAAAATAGGACACGCAGAAATTTAAATGCGACCGAAATGTAAATTGGTAGAATGTCACTAATTTAAGTAAAAAAATATGGAGGGACTAAAATTTCACAGCTCAGAGATATCAAGACTTCGGTCTGGGTTAAGGATTTTGATATAGTTTTTGGCAAAAAACTTTTAAGAGGACATGGTTTTTAGTTTTGGTCAGCGATGTATATCAAACATAACTCTTTGTTAAAGTACAAGTATGTTTTTATCTCTGTTTACAAATTCATTGCAAAACTAACACGAAACATCAATACGTTGCCGAAAAATTATAACAGATCATTAATTAACATAATTTAGTGAAAAGATGAAACACTCAGCAAACTGCTCAAAAACCTCTCCATTTAGCGTTTCCAGAAAATATTACAAAATCACAAATTCATATTTCTTTCAAAATTCCAAAACTATTATAAAAATTAAATAAAATCAAACATTTTTCAAAATTCCAAAAATATTCTAAAAATTAGAATAAAATCAAATATTTAAACTTTTTCTGAATTCCAATAATATTCCCAAAATTCTTAAAAATTCAAACTTTTCCAAAATTCTAAAAATATTGCAAAAATTATATCAAAATCAAAAATTCAAACTTTTCTCAAAATTCCAAAAATTATAATAAAATCAAAAATTTAAAATTTTTCAAAATTCTAAAAATATTCCAAAAACTCTTATAAAATCAAAAATTAAAACTTTTCCAAAATTCTAAAAATATTGCAAAAATTATTACAAAATCAATAATACAAACTTTTTTCAAAATTCCAAAAAAATTTTAAAAACTATAACAAATTCAAAAATTTCCATGTCTAATTTCATTTTCAATAATTACAGTTACTTCATAAAAACAGCTACATTTTTTTTCCAAAAAATTGGCTAAAAAATAAATGAAATCATTTTTTGACAAACTTGACTTTATTTTTTTGGCAAACTTATAATACCATAATTCTCTATAATAATAATAAAATTTCATGTCATACAAACTATTAATTTTATAATGCCATAAATCATAATGCCATAAATCTCAATAATAATAATAAAATTTCATTTCAAACAAATATTCATTTTATTTTTTTCCAAAAAATTGGGAAAAAAATAAATAAAAATCTTTCTTTTGACACACTTGACAACATTTTTCTGACAAACTTATAATGGAATCATCTAGATTTTGGTCTCACATACCAATCCCGACCATCAAGATTTCTCCAAATTCAATGTTTCTACTCGTAATCACTTAAAATGAACGTTTTGGCTTAAAAATATGAAAATTTGCTTTTGAATTTTTTGAGATCAATTAAACTCAAGTAAGTAAAGAAGTAATCGGAATATTTTCAATTCAAAGGTATGGTTTGAAGTTTCTCAGAAAAAAACTCCACTTCACATTTTTCGTGTTTCGGTTGGGATTCGTAGCTACCTCGTCAGTGCCCGGCTCGAATCCTTGGGCAGACACGGTATCGATTACGCCGTTGAGGCGATGACAATTTCAAAGTTGAAACTTCTTCATCACTTATTTACTTAAGTTGAATTTTTCCACTGTCATTAGACTCCATATTATGGAAATGTTTTACATTATATGGGATTTGTTGCATTAAATTTCTAGACAATACTTTGTGTGAATTCATAGAATGGCGAACATTTCTATTCTAATTAACATCCTAAGTCACGATTGTATAGTCATTATTGAATTTTTTCAATCAATGTGAAATCAATGGCTGACACTTGGTCAATTTGTAGTCCTACATGTATTAACATTAGACTACATTAAGGGAATTTAAATTAATTTTGAATTTTTTGAGATCAATTAAACTCAAGTAAGTAAAGAAGTAATCGGAATATTTTCAAATCAAAGGTATGGTTTGAAGTTTCTCAGAAAAAAACTCCACTTCACATTTTTCGTGTTTCGGTTGGGATACGAAGTCAGTGCCCGGCTCGAATCCTTGGGCAGACACGCTATCGATTACGCCGTTGAGGCGATGACAATTTCAAAGTTGAAACTTCTTCATCACTTATTTATTTTTACTTAAGTTGAATTTTTCCACTGTCATTAGACTCCATATTATGAAAATGTTTTACATTATATGGGATTTGTAATTTGCTGTTTTTGACACACTTAATGATTTTTTGACACACTTCCAGTACAGATATCGAACACAGCGTCCTTTCGGACCTGTCCCTTGAGTATACCGATTTTTAGAAAAACAAATTTTTGAAATCCCTCCAGCGGTTTTCCTTGCAGCGTAGGTAATGACGGACGGCCGGACAGACGGACGGACGACAGACAGGCATACATTTTTTTTTTGCTTTTTTAGAATCAGTAGGTCCTAAAACGTCAAGAAATGCCAAAAAAAGTGGAGGTAGGAATTTCACTTTTGGCTCATGAATGTAATACTTAGGTCTTTCAGACCGAAGTAATTTCTGTCGTTATTGTCGACTTAAAATTAAGTATAATTTTCCTTAAAGTCAAAAAATTAACTTTAAAGTAGATTTGCCTTAATCTGCCATACTTAAAAAGATGTTCCATAATATTATACACATGTCATATTCAAAAGTGAGATATTCACGAAAATATTATATTCTTCAACGATGCCGAAAATTTCATATTTTGAAACGATAGGTTAGTTTATCAGGTGAGGCGATAGCCAAGGTTGTTAGTGTTCGCTTGACTCAAAATATGATTTTCGGCGAGTAGAAGACTATGCCTTTTCTAATACCTTTGTAATAATTATTTTTAATTAATAAATATTTTAATCTAAGTTAAACCGAAAAGGTCGGATATTGAGAATCGAACTCCAAAATTGATTTAACATCTGTTCAGGTACAGAACGGTGTAGTTAAGGCAACCGCACATTTATGTAATTTATTTATGCACATTAAATATAATTCAATTAATTTTAAATATTTCTATTTTGACATGAATAATTCATGATGTACGGACAAAGTAAATTTGTTTCATGGAAATAATTATTAACTTTATTCAACTACTATTATATTGTATTTAACACTTTATATTTTAAATAAACCTCATTTTGTTGTCAGCAAATGTTTACTTGTAGTTTTAACAATCACCCTGAAATTGTTTGAAAGTATTTTTTCTTTGTTTGAATAATAAACTGCTAACTTCAAGATGAGGTTGTCATTACTTTAATTTCTTTTTTCAGTGGTGGTATGATTGAATAAAAATTTGAATTTGAAAATAGGCAATATTGATTCTGCAATTTAAAATCGCATATGGTTGAAAGTATTTTCCGACCATTTCTTTCGGAAATATTTCTGATTTCTTTTACTATAGCTTGTCGGATATTTAAATTTGATGTTCTTTTGTAAAAATATATGGTGTTATATGTTGGATTTCTTAAAACTATTATTATTATATTTTGTTAATAAACATTTTACAATGGAAAAGTAAGGTTTTTGGAAGTGAAAACTTCTTTAGCAGCGTTATGAAATTTTGTATTTAGTAAAATTTGTATATTCGCGTCATCAAGTTTTATATGCATTTTTGAAGAACAAAAATATATTTTTTAAATCATTTCTTTCTATCTATATTTTTTAAATTAAATCTATCTATCATTTCTTAACGTTTCAAATTGCGTTGTGGATATCGTGCTCGACTGATGCTCTGTAGGTAGTGAGTTCAATTCCTGATGTGCTAAATATTTTTTTATTGTTTTTTTTTTTTATTTTTATTAAATACCATTAAAATTATTTTATTTTTATTCATGAATTCATAAAAATAATAAAAATTTCTTTATACGAATTTTAAAAAATTGATCTATAACGCAGTTTTTTAAAGTTATATTGCTACTGTCTTTTGCAATTTGCATTCGAGTCATCATGCTAAATAAATATTGAATATATATAAAATTGAAAGTATGTCTGTTTGTCCTTTATGCATTAATACAGTAATCATCATGAAAATTTGGGAAGTTGTTGAGTACACTTAATTTGCTTTTTATTTAACTATCGTTTTAAACGGTAGTTTGCTTTGATCAATGTTTTTTTTTTGTTGAACATAATTTTTATGAAATTAAAACTAACGTAAGAAAGATAGTGTAACCTGAAACAATTACATTTGTATATCAAAATTATATGTGTTGGAATTTAACATGATGTTACAAATTTTATCATCTTCACCAAATATGCTGTCAATTTGGAATTGTATATAATACATGTTTCTAAAATTAAGTGAAGACTTAATACTTGTAACTTGATACTTGATAACATCGATTATATCGATTTTCAGCTCACAGTTACGAGACGGAAATTGCATAAATTCTGGATGGCAATCATCTAAGGTGTTGATAGACGCAAATTTTTATATGATATGTTTTGATTATTTTAAATATAAAAATGTACATAATAGTTGCTTGAAATACTGATAGATGAACCCAGAATAATTTTAATGATTTTAATTTAAACATTCTGAAATTTTAATTTGCGATGCTACAATAATTGGAAGATACAAAAAAACACAGCTATTTCACAGATTTAAGTTTTCACCTCTGTTGGCAGTCCTTCTTTTTTTTATTTATTTTTTTAAAAGGATAAATTTTTATTTTCAAAAGCAATCGGGGGAATGCGTTCCTGGCATAGTTGTTATCCGACGGGCTTTAGCCATGTGTATTCGAACACTAATATCCTCTACTTCCGTACAAATAATCAACAATGAACGTAAAAGAGATGCGTAAACAGAATTAATTAAGCAAAACAAAAAACGGAGACTCTGACGACCCCAAAGAACGAAGAAACCGAGATCATCACACCAACACCATTACAACTGCAATTATTACATTAAAAAAAATTACTTAAATGTTTCACTCACCCCTTGATTGTTCCGGATTTAACTCTTCATTCCTTCGCAACCCCAACTAACAGGTCATATTCACCACCTTAATCCACGTTGGATGTATTAAGGGTGCGTTTCACTAAGCACTCAATACAATCACGCTCACGACCGCTGTTTTTTCCGTTCCACTTGCTTCTGAGCGTTACAATTGTAAACTTAAAAGGAATGGATTATGTGATCGTTTTATAGGCATTATGATGTTTGTTCGTTCATGGCAAATGCTGCTTTTGGAATCTGGTTCTTGCCATCTGATAAATGTTTACTGTATGTTGGTGAACACATGTTCAAACGTTCAAACTTAATAGAACATTGATTCAATTACGACTGACCGATGATGTTGCCGTTAGGAGAAAAGTAGAAGCTTTGATTAATGTTTATCGTCAATTGTGCTCATTTCATTCAGCTAACGGTTATAAATATTTTAAAGAGGAAGAATTAGCAATATTCATGTAGGGGAAATAGATTTTGCAGAAGAAGATTCTGCAGTATTATTTGCGGTACCATCTTATGTTGTTCATGTTTAGTATGACGAAATAAGTTTCGTAATAGCAAAAATTAGAAAAGTTGTGATGTTTCGCAAATTACCAATAAAGAAAGATGTAACGTCGGATCATAAATCATATTGAAACCAATTTCTCTTCTCTTTTCCATTCAATCAAAAATATTTCCATATTCCATTTCATTTTTACAATCATAATAGTTTAACAGTTTTTCAAATCATACCGAACAGCCTCAAATTCAAATATCACAAAAAAATAAATAAAAGAGCTCATTGTTTACTCAGCGCTGTTTCATTTTTGTTTATTTTGCTTAAAATAAGAAAACGTCAAACAGAAAACCACATTTTTGCTATCTAGAAAAATTGTGAATTGAATTTTGATTGGCCATTCCATATTTGTTCTTCAAACAAATGATTTCGATGTATAATTTTTTTAAAAATAAAAAGATTGTTTCAAGTTTGATAGAACAAACAAAAAGTTCTCGTGAACAGTAAATTGATTAAAGATAATAAGTATTATTAATTTTTGTATTACATGTATATATATATATATGGAGACACAATCAAATTCAATGTTTTGGTTTTTGTTTATATCAAAGAAGTGCATATATATATTGTGAATGAAGGAAGGGAAAGAATTTATAAGAATAAAACTGAATAAACAAAACAATAAGTGTATAAGTTCTTACTAATTGAGGCTGTCCTTTTAATTCTTATTTGAATGATTTTTGTTGATACTTAGGAAGTAAAACGCATTGAAGTGCTGCAGATAATGTATATATATAATATATAAATATAGATATATATGTGTGAGGGATATTCGGCGCAAAAGTGGAATTTGTAGCGTCAGCTGGACGTAGGAGTTGATCTTTTTATATTGGAGGTAACGATTGAATTTATATTGGAGAAGGGATGGTGAATGAATTTATTAGAGGAAGTAAGAGGAAGTTAATTGACTATAAACTGATATAACGATGTCCACAGGATCGTCCACAATCACCCGGAAATTTTAAACTAGGCATTTTTTTTCATTTATACATATATATATATATATATATATATATATATATATATATATATATATATATATATATATATATATATATATATATATATTTATATATATATATATATATATATATATATATATGTATATATATATATATATATATATATATATATATATATATATATATATATATATATATATATATATATATATATATATGCACGTATATTACTATAGAAATAGTTTTTTTTCTTTCGTAACTAAGATGATAGTTTAATTTGATTTAACAAGAGATTCCTAAACTAACAAGTCGTCTGGAGGTAATTTATTCATATTCGGATCATTTTTTTGTTTGTATTTTTTTTAGATAATATTATAATTGTGGAATTCTAAAAGTCCAAGCCATATAGCAGTGGCATAACAAAGACAACCTACAAAAACATGGTAAAGATGTGAAAAAAACAACTTTTTCTATTCAAGATTCAAGATCGAGCAGCCTTTTTACAATACTAGAAAGATTTTGTAAAATGAAAGTGTAATCAGGATAAGTTTAATTGCCATCCAATCTGATATAAACTATTCAGACAGTGAAATCGTTCAACTTATAGTCATAAGCTCTTGCTCCCCAATATAGTTGCTGTAAAGACAGTGTCGATATGACGTAAATCTATATGCTTCTGGTATAACAATAAAATTTATGTTAGATGAACTTTGTTCACAAAATCATTCATATTTAAAGAACTTAAAGGAGTTCTCGTTAGATATATATATACGTTTCAAATAAAGGACAAAGATTTTTCAAATATTTTGCACTATTTAAATAAAGGACATAGATTTTTCAAATATTTTGCACTATCTGGATGATTTAAATGCCATTAAAGTATGTAATGTATGCTATAAAATATTTTAAAAAGCACTTGATTGAATAAATTAATTGAACGTTTTGCTTTAAATGATGAATCTGAAACCGAAAGCTCAGATCAGAATTATGCACTTCCAGTTATCGACCAAGTGCGTCTATAATAGCTATGTCAGAATTAACAATAAAAGAATAGTCGCAAAGTATAAATGAACAGAAAATGAATAAGCATTTTGTGGAAAGCAGAACTGAAAAATGACCTAAGAGATTCACAAATATTAATAAAAGTTATATTGACTTTTTCCAAGAACAAAACATTCGTGACAAATATTCAGAGAAAGCTTTTAATAAATTATTTACCATATACGAGCAACAAGTGTCGAATTCGAGCATGGGTTTGCAGCAGCTGGTCTGATTTGCACTAAACTAAGGTCGAACTTGAATGATAACAATTTAGAGAAAAGGTGTTTCTTACGACAATATTTTAATAACCAAAGCCTTAAAAAGTTTAAAGATTTAAATTGTTTGTTCAAAATTTATGGCGTTGAATATGGAAAAATTTTTAAAAGATAAAAAAACACCTCGACCTCGGTCGACATCGAATTTTTCCCAACATTGGTCGATTTGACGTTGAGTCGTAAATTATTATAACCCAAAAGTCGGTAATCGACTTGAATCTGTAATCGAAATAGGCTATCAACTTGATATGGCGTTGATGTCTACCAACGTTTCTACAGATTGTGATAGTTCTATAGGTTTCTCACTTAAGATTTTGAAGAAAATGTCAGCTGGTTCTACTTCCTTTTTTGAATTTACAGCTTATAATAACTCTACCACAAATACATATAACCTAGTTTGGATAAACATATATGTGCTTGGCCCTAATTTTTAAACAATAATTAAAATAAATTAAATTCAGTACAACTTTAAATTAAAACTGTTATCGTTTTTTGTACAAAATTGTTCACCTTCATAGATAACCTCTTTTTAAAGAATACCGTTGTTATGCAAAGGTTAAACTATAATTAGAGTCTTAGACATTTTCATTTACTTTTGTAATTCAATCAGATTATTTTATTTAAAATTAACCAATACTACAAACATAAAAAACGATTGACGTCAATCCTCAAGATTCATATATAATTATTGTCATACAATATTAGTTGTTAAGCTAATCATTGCTTTTCTTAGATTTATCAAAACTGTAATTGGCACCATTATTGAAATTTCAAAAATAAGTAATTGAAATTGCAAATATTTAAACAATTTCTGGTTTTGTGATAACTGAATTTTGTTTACATTAATATACTCTCTATACGCTAATTACAAACCACGTTCCATATAACATTATTTATTATTGTAATTCAATCGAAATCTCGTGATAATATTAGAAAACATTGAAATCAATATTTACATTAACACTTGGAATATGTTTAACAAATAATCTAATTTATATCGTTTTTTTGTGATTATTTATTTATTTATAAAATTGTTATCGATTAATGGAATTTTTTTGCTTTTTAGTTTTCTTGACTTAAGTCACATATACCATGTTTGTTTGTCGCATTAGTAATTACTTTATACTAAATTAAGACACAAATTGTTTTCATCAACTTGATTGGTTGAAGATTAATGATGTTTAGTGATAACTGAAATGACATGGCCTTTTTGAAAAAGTTTCTAGCGATAACTGATAGGTTATGGTTTGTTTATTATTTAAAAAAGCGCTGTAGTTCTATCTACAATATTTGTTTTAGATAAAATGATACTAAGCTGTTATTGTATTGCATTAATTAATAAATGTAAACAAGATAAGTGCAATATGCAAACAACTACACTAAAATTGGTTGTTTGGATTTTAATTTGAAAGCAGTGCCGTTACTAAAATTAGAGTTGCAGATCAATTTAATGAGGTTCTTTTAAACTGCATTCAGATATTTTCATGCTCTCTTTTTATCATTATTTCTCATGATAAATATGAAGGCGCTGAAATCTCAAGCTCTGAGATATCAAGACATCGCTCTGGACTCTGGGTTAAGGATTATGATATAGTTTTCGGCAAAAAACTTTTATGAGGACATTGTTTTTAGTTTTGGGCAGCAATGTTTATCACACATAAAACTCTATGTAAAAGTACAAATATTTTATCTCTGCTTAGAAATTTATTACAAAACTTACACGGAACATCAATACATTGCCGAAAAATTATAACAGATCATTAATTAACATAATTTAGAGAAAAGATGATACACTCAGCAAACTACTCAAAAACCTATACATAGCGTTTCGAGAAAATATTCCAAAATTCAAATTTCTTTCAAAATTCCCAAAATATTTTGAAAATTGTAATAAAATCAAAATATTAAACTTTTTCAAAATTCTTAAAATATTCCAAAGATTATTACAAAATCAAAAATTAAAATATTTCAAAAATTGTAATATAATCAAAAATACAAAATCCAAAAATTTCAAAATTCCAAAAATATTCCAAAAATTATTATAAAATTAAAAATTGAATCTTTTTTCGAAATTCTAGATAAATTGCGAAAATTCAAAATTCACAAATTTAAAAACTCAAACTTTTTCCAAAATTCTAAAAATATTGCAAACATTATAACAAATTCAATAATTGAAACTTTTTTTTAAAATTCCAAAATTTATAATAAAATTAAAAATATAATCTTTTTCAAAAATTTAAAATATTCCAAAAATTCTTACAAAATCAAAATTTGAAGCTTTTTACAAAATTCTAAAAATATTGTTTCTAAAAATTTTGAAAATAGACAAATTCAAACTTTTAAAAATATTCCAAAAATTATTACAAAATCAAAAATTGAAACTTTTTTTCAGAATTCTAAAAATATTTCAAAAATTCGAAAGTCAAAAAACTTTTTCAAAAATTCTAAAAATATCGCAAGAATTATAACAAAATCAAAACTTTCTATGTCCAATTATTTCGGTCTGCACTCAAAAAAAAACTAAGTAAATTTTACAAATTTTTTATAAATATACAACTCACAAATTAATTTGTAAGTTTACCAAAAATATTGTACATGGCAAAAAAAATTATTTGAAAAAACCAAAAATTTATTTGATATACAAATTATTTTTGGATTTGAAGGAAAAAAATTGTAGTTTTATCAAAAAATTTTTTGCATTGTATATTTATAAAAATTTTGTAAAAGTGACTTTTATTTTTTTTAGTGTAAGTATTACATTCTCGAGAAAAAGGTGAAATTCTGACCCCACTTTTTTGGCATTTCTCGACGTTTTAGGACCAACCGATTCTAAAACAACAAAAAAATGTGTGTCTGTCTGCCGGCTGACCCGCCGTCACAACCGACGAAATCCAGAAAACCGCTGGTGGGGTTAAAAAATTAATGGTTTCGGAAAATAATGGAAATAATGGAAAAACTACAGTTAATTAATTAGGCCAAACGAAATAGGCCTATTTACATTTTTTTATTCTGAGGCGTAAAAATTTGGGAATTAACGCAACACAATAAAATGATTTATTTGATTGTATTGAATTCTATAATATTTTTTTTTGTTGCTTTTAATAAACTTTTTGATTGTATAGTATAAAGAAATCAACAAAAACATTTTTCCATTTAAAATTATATAAAAACAGATCAATTTAAACTACTACGCATGTTCTTCTCTCGGATAAAATTCAAATACTTACAAACTATGATTTTATAACATTTTGACAAATGCTGTTACTTTATACTTATTTAGGAAAATGTGAATCCATTAACATCAACAAATTAAATAATGGAGTTGTGAAATTAATTTAACATTATTTCATTATCATTATAAATACGTTACTTTGCGTTTATTTTTTTTGACACGCTGAACTTTCTCTATCTTTCTCTTTCTGGCGTGTACATCCCATGCAGGGATTTAGCGGTCTGTCACTTCCATTCATCTCATTCCATTCCTTGTTGATCCCAGTTTCTTTATCCTATCACGAAGGTCTTAGATAAAGTCATCACGCCAGCGCTTTCTGGGTCTTCCTCTCCGACGAATACAAGTTACACTCTTTTTCAATCCTTCTTTAATGAATTCGATTACATCGTAGCCACAAAGATGATTTCATGATTCATTCGGATTCTGTACTGCTTTTCAGTAACTTTAAATAAAATATAAATTGTTCGTATGGCCTTCCTCTCTGGAGAGGAGAGAAGTGTTTGGTTTGGGACCCCTCATTGGTTATTTAGTGGTTGCCATGATAACGAATGAATCGTACAACGTTATCCCTTATACCTACGTACAAGGTTATCCACTATACCTGGTTATACACTACCTGCGGTCCTGTCTGATAACTAACACTCAAAAGCTTAAGCCCTCAAGAATATCCGACGCCAGTTAACAGATTTCATAACAAATTGATTTTTACGGATATGGAATCTTCTTACTTCACACAACCAAAATTTTCGTGAATTGGGCTGTTTTGATATCTAGGTTTTCAGAAAAAACTTTTTACAGAGAACAGACGCTTGAGTTGCATTGGTTTTAATACGCAATGAAGAATCGTTGAGTGTAACCAGTATTTACTCTAACCCTCTTAACTTCACCAACTTAATTTTGTCAGCGTTACTCGAAGTAGAACGGCGTGGACGCAAAATTTCCGATTTCGCTACCCTGGTCTAGCAAATTGAATTTACACTTGATCGACTGTATTTAATTTCATACGAGTACTGTTCATTTAAATTATTATTTATAAATTATAAATTATTATGATTTAAGGATGTGATATTTTTTCGCGTGTGATTCTAGGATATTGTATTTTTGTGATGTGATATTTTCGTATAGTGTGATTTTTTCGCTGCGATATGTTCGACGTGATATTCTTCCGTGTGTGATTTTTTCGTGTAATATTTTTTGGTAACACGGAATTGAATAATATTTTTTTAATTGTATGGAATTATTGCTACAAAAACATAAAAAAAATGCATTGTCTTTTTTCCTATTCGTTTTTTTTATCTATAAATTCTATCTTTTATCTATAATTGTTCAATATAAATTAGTAAATGTTACTGCGTCAAAATGATAAAATGTAGTATTGATTTCGTGTTTAATGAATTTTATTCCCTTGCAAATTTGCAGTGCTCGTTCGTATCTTACTCTTATAAGTTTGCTTTTGCTCGAGAATAAAATATATCATTAAACATTAACTCAATAAAATGCTATTAGTTAATTCTCTCTATGTAATTAATTTTTATTTTATTCCGGGTCTGATTAATTTTTATTTTATTCCATTCTAGAAACGTCGATTTTAAAATTATTTTTTCCGGAATATTGTTGTTGCAATATTTTTTGGAGGATCAGGTGGTTTTGGATTTTTACTGATTGACTGATTGACACTGAGTGACATTGATACTGTTGATGTTGACATTATTTACTAGTAAAAAACTGACATTTGACAAATTTAATACAAAATGTAGTAGATTTTCTATTCTTTACTGTTGACAACACTTACTAAAGTTGTAGTAAAAATTTTCTTGACTTATCGAATGGTAGAGTATGAAATTTTCCTTGGGTCGAAAAGAACTATCGTTTTTAAAACGAAGGGTATCGAATGTGAGAGTAAGGCTGCCGATTTCAAACAAGTTGTAAACACACATGCCATCTACCAGCAATCAATGTTACAAAATTTGCAGTGCAATGTTACAAAATTTAAATATATTCATAAATAGTATTCATAATTAAAGTATTTGCTTGAAGACGGAGTTTGCAACTTGCAAGGAAATAAAAATTCCATAACAACTTTTATATTTTATATTTTTTATCTCTCATAACGAGAATTTATTGAAATCAGGCTCCATGTGTAACGAAGTTTGGCCATCTCTAGTATATAGGACGGTTTTTGTTTTTTAATGTATTATTTAGACCGCGTTCCAATTGAATGCTAAATGGTCTCCAAATTCTAAATTATGCTAAATTGGAAAATTTAGCATGATATCGTTCCAATTCATTTCTGCTAAATAATTATGAATTTGAACACCAGGTGTAAAAAACAAATAATTTTTATTGACGGTTTTGCAATAAAACTAAAATAATGAAATTGTGTATCTAATATCAAGCTTTTGAGAAGCGATGCAGAATTGTATGAGTATTTGGAAATGCGGAGTATTGTTTTAATAAAATTATATCGTCGGCTACAGAGCATTTACGTGTAACTACAATTTAGAAAAAAAAGAAGCTCACAAAACGAAAAAAAGTTACTATCAATAATTAAAAAAACTTGTTTTTTTTATTTATTGATAAACAAATTTTATTTTCAAGCTTGTTTAGAAGCGCAATAAATCGTTTTGTGAACTTCCTTTTTCTAAAATGTAGATACACGTAATTGCTTTGTATCCGACGATATATTTTACATATATGTACAAATTTTTATCGTGTGCATAATTGTAGAGGTTAAGGTACTATAACGTTTAACGTTTAGGGAGTGTTCATGACATAGTAAATGGGATCATAGCCTTGAACGACCTATTAACTACACGACATTTAAGATTAAACACTCAATCGTTTCGGCAAGTTTTAAAATTGATTCCGGTAAAACATCATGAATCAATTCAATCGAACTTGAATTAACACAATTTTTGTTTTGGCTAGCTACAAAGTTTTATCTACCACGTTAAACATACCTAAAACTACAGCGTTTCGAGTATCTAGCAAATATTTGGACATTTTCAAATAATTTTACCCTCAATCATACATTTTATACCATCTCAAGCTTCTTCACCAGCATTTATGAAAGCTGTGCAATCGATGGTACACATATAAAAATAAAATGTACTGTTGAATTATACTTATATCAATAAAAAACTCGATTATTCTATCCATTCCAGATGCAAGCTAATTCATTTAAGGTTTTTGTAATATATGTGTGTATTTTGAATTTATGTTTATGTTTAAATTATTCGTAAAATATAATTTGAAGTTAACGTTTAACTGTCAGTTCAAATAAGCCTACTCAATTCAAATAAGTCTATAAACATTTGGAATGCAAATGGTGGATTTAGTCAACTCGAAAATGTGCTAAATTGATTTAGCATTGCGGAGACTATTTAGCATTCAATTGGAACGCAGTCTTAGACTGCATTCTAAATAGTGTTTGCAATCTTGGTATCCGGGTACCCGGATACCCGGGTATTTATGAAAAATTTTCGGGTATTTAATATCCGGATATTTTGGTCGAGTACCCGAACAACAAAAGGTCCAGTTTTTTCTCAATAAAATTTACAAAATAAAATTCAGCTCATTCTCGTTTTGCAAATTTGAATTATTCTTTATGCTAGTTGTTGACAAATGATTCTATTCTAACCATACAAATCGCAATATGTCTATAAACATTAAACCAACCACATCCGTAAACATTAAACTGTCCTCTATAGTTAATTATTATTGTTTGGATTACGAAAACAACAGAAAAACGACGAAGAACATATAACAAAATTTATGGAATTTTAGTTTTTATTAAAATTAAAATTAAGTCATAAAAAATAAGGATCTTCATTGGTTATTTGTTTATATTTAGTTTAAAATAGAAACGGTAAATATATTATGATAAGTTTTTATTTAAGATTTAAATAAGTGTCATCGAATTCGAAAGTTTGGGACCAGTTCAAGAAAATGTCATCAGATAAATCTCGGTGCCACGTAGTTGGATGCGCACGAATAATTTCAACTAAATGGGGAAATACGTCAGGAATGAAAAATCAAATCGGATAATGATGCGGCTAATTATAATATTGAAAATTTACAACTACAAAAATGTATTGCTGTCTACACAAGATCTACTATAGATAACAGTGGTACTACAGTTGATAAAGAGCTGAAAATGTTGTATGTAAATAAAGGAAACCGAAAAAAATGATAGAAAATTTAAATCAATCGTTATTGACTGTGAAGCCAACATCCACTTTATCGGAGCGGGTTTTTTCTATTGCAGGAATTTAAAAAAAAATACGAAATCGGATGAGTACAGCTACCCTAAATGCTTTAATATTTTTGAAATATTATGTTACAATTAAAAATGATCAATTTTTAGAATTCTAAGACACTAGAAATGAATGTATTCAATTGAATAGAATGAAAAATTGCTTTGAAAAGTGAAAGATCCGTAACAAAAGTTTTATCTCAATTCCGGTCGGTTCGGGGAATCGAACCGGCGTCCCTCTGATCAAAGTTTATATGGTTAACCATTTAACCAACTCAACCAGCGACGAGATAAAAATTTTGTTTTTGGACGGTCGACTTAACATCACAATTATTTAATTCATTTTTAATGTCAATTTTTTGTCTTATTTATTTATTCTACGAACACGTTTTACCGTTCTTCATACCTCAACTAAGTTGACATTGAATGAAGAACATTATGGATCTACGAATATGGGAGACAAATCCCAACTAGTGGAGAATGGCCACTAACCAATTTAAATTCAAGATTTTATTAAGAGTTTAGCAATGGATCTAACCATTATGTAGTTTAGAATTCTAAGACACTAGAAATGAATGTATTCAATTGAATAGAATGAAAAATTGCTTTGAAAAGAGAAAGATCCGTAACAAAAGTTTTATCTCAATTCCGGTCGGTTCGGGGAATCGAACCGGCGTCCCTCTGATCAAAGTTTATATGGTTAACCATTTAACCAACTCAACCAGCGACGAGATAAAAATTTTGTTTTTGGACGGTCGACTTAACATCACAATTATTTAATTCATTTTTAATGTCAATTTTTTGTCTTATTTATTTATTCTACGAACACGTTTTACCGTTCTTCATACCTCAACTAAGTTGACATTGAATGAAGAACATTATGGATCTACGAATATGGGAGACAAATCCCAACTAGTGGAGAATGGCCACTAACCAATTTAAATTCAAGATTTTATTAAGAGTTTAGCAATGGATCTAACCATTATGTAGTTTAGAATTCTAAGACACTAGAAATGAATGTATTCAATTGAATAGAATGAAAAATTGCTTTGAAAAGTGAAAGATCCGTAACAAAAGTTTTATCTCAATTCCGGTCGGTTCGGGGAATCGAACCGGCGTCCCTCTGATCAAAGTTTATATGGTTAACCATTTAACCAACTCAACCAGCGACGAGATAAAAATTTTGTTTTTGGACGGTCGACTTAACATCACAATTATTTAATTCATTTTTAATGTCAATTTTTTGTCTTATTTATTTATTCTACGAACACGTTTTACCGTTCTTCATACCTCAACTAAGTTGACATTGAATGAAGAACATTATGGATCTACGAATATGGGAGACAAATCCCAACTAGTGGAGAATGGCCACTAACCAATTTAAATTCAAGATTTTATTAAGAGTTTAGCAATGGATCTAACCATTATGTAGTTTAGAATTCTAAGACACTAGAAATGAATGTATTCAATTGAATAGAATGAAAAATTGCTTTGAAAAGTGAAAGATCCGTAACAAAAGTTTTATCTCAATTCCGGTCGGTTCGGGGAATCGAACCGGCGTCCCTCTGATCAAAGTTTATATGGTTAACCATTTAACCAACTCAACCAGCGACGAGATAAAAATTTTGTTTTTGGACGGTCGACTTAACATCACAATTATTTAATTCATTTTTAATGTCAATTTTTTGTCTTATTTATTTATTCTACGAACACGTTTTACCGTTCTTCATACCTCAACTAAGTTGACATTGAAGACTAAACTCGACTAAAACGTTGACTAAACTCTTAATAAAATCTTGAATTTAAATTGGTTAGTGGCCATTCTCCACTAGTTGGGATTTGTCTCCCATATTCGTAGATCCATAATGTTCTTCATTCAATGTCAACTTAGTTGAGGTATGAAGAACGGTAAAACGTGTTCGTAGAATAAATAAATAAGACAAAAAATTGACATTAAAAATGAATTAAATAATTGTGATGTTAAGTCGACCGTCCAAAAACAAAATTTTTATCTCGTCGCTGGTTGAGTTGGTTAAATGGTTAACCATATAAACTTTGATCAGAGGGACGCCGGTTCGATTCCCCGAACCGACCGGAATTGAGATAAAACTTTTGTTACGGATCTTTCACTTTTCAAAGCAATTTTTCATTCTATTCAATTGAATACATTCATTTCTAGTGTCTTAGAATTCTAAACTACATAATGGTTAGATCCATTGCTAAACTCTTAATAAAATCTTGAATTTAAATTGGTTAGTGGCCATTCTCCACTAGTTGGGATTTGTCTCCCATATTCGTAGATCCATAATGTTCTTCATTCAATGTCAACTTAGTTGAGGTATGAAGAACGGTAAAACGTGTTCGTAGAATAAATAAATAAGACAAAAAATTGACATTAAAAATGAATTAAATAATTGTGATGTTAAGTCGACCGTCCAAAAACAAAATTTTTATCTCGTCGCTGGTTGAGTTGGTTAAATGGTTAACCATATAAACTTTGATCAGAGGGACGCCGGTTCGATTCCCCGAACCGACCGGAATTGAGATAAAACTTTTGTTACGGATCTTTCACTTTTCAAAGCAATTTTTCATTCTATTCAATTGAATACATTCATTTCTAGTGTCTTAGAATTCTAAACTACATAATGGTTAGATCCATTGCTAAACTCTTAATAAAATCTTGAGGATCAATTTTTAGTTTACTACTGTGAGGTTTTTTTATTGTTTTTCATCTTTTAATTTTTTTATAACTACCCGGGTTATCCGGGTAATTTGGAAAATACTAATCGAATAACCGGGTAATTTGAAATCGGGTAATTTGCAATCACTAATTCTAAACCAAAACTTATTTGTGGAGACTTACTTATTTGAATAAGTAACCTAAAGAGGTGACTTATTTGAAATTTTTTTTTCATAGAAAAATCTAATTTGATTTGACAGTGTCATGTTTGTTTACTAAATGTTTTTAAGGAATAAAACTTCCTTTTCGATCTGTAATAATAGAATATTATGCTACGATCATATAATGACGGTTATTAATACACGAGCATTAACCGGGATACGAAACGATCCGTAGGCGAGTTTCGTATGGTATATGCGAGTGTATTAATAACCATTACATGAAAGTGTCATACTCTATTTTTTCTACACCCGGTAAATAACGAAGAACGAAAATTACAACGAAAATTTCAATTTTCAAATTTCAAAGCTCAATTTTTTTTCCCATGCGAAAATTTCAACAAACGTCAAATGCATAGCATGTTTGATTGAAAAACTATGGGTTTCTTTCTATTGATTAAAAATCTGTATCGTAATAAAATCTGTATCGAAATGAATATCATTATAAAACGGATTTTGGTCATATAAGTGTATTTTTATAGTACGGGTGTAGAAAAAATTAATTAATAATTTAAAATGAAAAAAATAGTTTTGAAAACTCTTTAATTAATAAAATTAAATAAATCGTTTTAAATTAATTTATTTTCGAATTTGCTTCTATGTAATACTTATTTAAAATGGCGGTGAATAAGTAAGTCTACATAAATAGTTTCAAATAAGTCGTCCTTTAGAATACAGCATTAGACATATTTTGCACAATATAAAATATTCTTTATTTAGAGTCTTGAAATAGACAAAAAAAATCAATCAAAATCGTAATCAGCTAAAGAATCAGAATCAAAAATCCGCTAGAGTGGAATAGAGAAAATTTAAAGATTATTTGGCTAAGTTTTATAAATAATGGTATATGAATGTTCTTTTCATTTCTGAGAGCGAAACTCGTCAGGATGATCTGAGTCAATACAGAATTTCAAAATTTAGTCACTTTATTAAAATAATTAACAGTAAATGGATGGTGTGATATGCGTTGCTTGTATTGTCCTGTCCAATTACAAAACTTTTTATTTAAATAAAAATATTGTTCAAATAAAGGTGTAATTATTCGAATAAATGTGAAGTTAATGATTGAAAAAATATAACCCATTAATTTTTTATAGAGTTATTTCGATTAATTCTCAAGACGCTACTATTCCATTAAGTATGTTAAGCTAATGATATCCATTATTTTACGTACACATTCTCAATGTGGTAGAATCATTACAATTAGTTGTTATTCAACTAATCTGAAAATCAATTTTTTTTAATATGATCTAGGTTGATCGGGGGGTTAATTTTTATATGGGAGAAATTGTGAATAGTTAAACTCAAATAACTGGGTGAATAATTGGAATTTTTCAATTCTAAAACTAACTAAAAATTTCCATAAAACATGTCAATTGAATGGCTCAGTTGATAAAACGTGTATAACACAAGGTATCGAATTTGTGTTACTGATGAATGGGGTTCGATACCGCCACGAAACACGAAAAATTTTTCCTGATTAAAACATGTAAGGTTTAATTAGAGGATTCCAAAACTGGTTTTAGAATTGAAAAATTCCAATTATTCACCCAGTTATTTGAGTTTAACTATTCACAATTTCTCCCATATAAAAATTAACCCCCCGATCAACCTAGATCATATTAAAAAAAATTGGTTTTCAGATTAGTTGAATAACAACTAATTGTAATGATTCTACCACATTGAGAATGTGTACGTAAAATAATGGATATCATTAACTTAACATACTTAATGGAATAGTAGCGTCTTGAGAATTAATCGAAATAACTCTATAAAAAATTAGATAGATAATTAATTAGAAATAATTAATTGAATATATCATGTCTTTAGGTCGGCAATCTTTGTGAAACTGTTAACTTCATTGTAATTGTTGATGACGTTTCCATTCACTAACTAAAAATTTCCATAAAACATGTCAATTGAATGGCTCAGTTGATAAAACGTGTATAACACAAGGTATCGAATTTGTGTTACTGATGAAAAGGGTTCGATACCGCCACGAAACACGTAAAATTTTTCCTGATTAAAACATGTAAGGTTTAATTAGAGGATTCCAAAACTGGTTTTAGAATTGAAAAATTCCAATTATTCACCCAGTTATTTGAGTTTAACTATTCACAATTTCTCCCATATAACCCATTAATGTTGCTATGCTATAACTAAAATCTTTGACTTAATAAAACAAATAAAAAAAGATTTGTCAATATTCTTTTACGTCTATTAAAAAGAAACAAAACCTTTTAAGAACGTAAATCTCAGATTATAATTTCATCGTTAAAAACCCATTGAAGTTACATGCCACATACCTTTTCCCATAAAAAGTAAGCCCCTAAATTATATTATATTTTCTACATCTAAATTAAAAAACTAAATTCTTTGGAAGTCTTATGGAAGTCTTAAAGAAGCCATTATTATTGTAATTACTATCAAAGATATTTATTGTTTGTTAACATTTATATTAACCGATTGGATAGCGTACAGGACAAACGATCGAAGGACCAGAGTTCGAAACTTGATGCGACCGTGAACAAAAACTAAAATTAAAACACAATATAATAACATACCAATAACAATAATTACGTTAAAAAAGTGTAGATATATAAAAAACATTGTAATATTTTTATCACATTTTTTAATAGCTTCTATAATACTTCTAAAGATTGCTTAAAACAAGCTATTAGAAGCACTGTACCGAAGCTATTACTTGTGAAACCATAAATTCTATTCAGCTTGCATAACTGATTACAAAAGACCATTCCGAAGTTATTTCCGAAGTCTTTTACAAATCATAGCTTCGTTAGAGGCGGGAAAATTTTTTCCAAATGGCCTTTTATCGAAACCGAGGAAGCTAGTTTCGGTAAGACTGTTTAGTGTTTTTAAAGAAGTTGAAATGCTAGTTGGGAAGTAATTCTACTTACTAGTAAAGGAAAAAGGAAACTTTATTTATTACAAAATAAAAGGGTTGATATTTAATGGGAACGAATTGAATTTAAATTCTCAGGATTATCCGACTTCAGGGAACAGAGTTCATATAACAAATTGGTTTTTACGGAAATGGAATCGTAGTACTTCACACAACCCAAATTTTCGTGAATTGGTCTGTTTTGATATCAAGGTTTTTAGAAAAACCTTTTTACAGAGAAAAGACACTTGAGTTGCATGGAAAGCGATGATAGTATAAGTACAAAGAAATAAAAGATACTAACAACACAACAAAGCGGCTTGTCGTGCAGCCGCATTCCACACCAATGCAATGTTGGAGGAATATCGACGGTTGAATATTACGCCAGCTTAAAAAAGGCAACATGCGAGAAGCTTAAACTTTTAGATAAACAGAACATATTACCTGATTATGTAGAGCATTATAAATAAAATAATCCACTTCAAAATAACTAAATTAAAGTTTTGGAAATCAATTTGAATTTTTTTTAAAAAAATATATTTATTTAATATACAAAAACAATTTAATTTATTTTTGTTATTGTTTATTATACTTTTTTCATATACATTTTTTTTTTTTTTAAGGCGTTCATGCTCCATGTAGGAGCGTTGCCAGGTTGATCAGCTTTGAATATTCACCACGGTCATTCGCAACAGCGATATAATTACCATGGCAGCCGATTTTTTTAAGGTCGTTTATTACGCCAGTCTCCCATTGTAGTCGTGGTCTACATCGCGGTCGCCCACTTCCCGGGGTACTAACGTACATTTTTCTAATCATTCCAGACTGTGAATCGGCTCGTAGAACATGCCCAAACCAAGCAATCTTGTTAAAACGGATACAACCTATTATATCAGGACCCTCAAGAAGATCTCTGATCTCAAAGTTATACCGGGTTCTATACTCTCCATCGTCTGTCTTAAGTGGACCAAAAATGTAGCGTAGGATCTTACGCTCAAATACAGAAAAATGCGATTCGTCATTTTGTGTAAGGGTCCACGTTTGTGACCCATACATCACAACCGGTCTAATCAATGTCTTGTATAACTTGAGCTTGGTGTTAGTTGATACATACGGTGATTTGTATCAAGGAGAGGTTTAATTGAGTAGAAAGTTCGATTACCTGCAGCGATTCGAGCTTTTATATCTGTAAGTATGCTGTTTTTTGAGTCAAGCATTGATCCCAAATATTTAAAAGATTCAACTCCCTCAATTCGTTCATCGCCGCACATCAAATCGGTCTTCTCAGCCTCTCTTGAAACATTCATATATTTGCTTTTATTGTAGTTAATTTGCAGACCAATTTTTCTAGCACCACTCTCAAGCGACTTGAAAGTCTCACTCATAACAGCTTCACTTCGGCCGAGGATGACAACATCATCAGCGTAAGCAATCATCTGTACTGAGTTTATTGACAAGATATTGTTATTAGTCGGTAGTTTCTTTTGACGGTACACATATTCCAAGGCTAAATTAAAAAGTATTGGAGAGATAGCATCACCTTGTCTTAAACCGGAGTCGACTTTAAAAAACTTTGATATTTCATTCTCTACTCGTACACAGCATTGAGAGTTCTGTACTGTCATTTTGCATAATGATACCAGTTTTCCAGGAATTCCCATTGACACCATAGCAGACCATAGAGTCTCTCGTTCGAGAGAGTCGTAGGCCTGCCTGAAATCAATGAAAAGTTGGTGCACAGGTATGTTGAACTCTCGGCACTTTTCCAAAATCATCCTTATCGAGAAAAGTGCATCAGTAGTACCTTGGCCCCGCCGGAAACCACACTGATATACTCCAAACAGTTGTTCAGCAAAAGGATTGATTTTGGATAGCAAAATGTAAGAAAAGATTTTATATGCTGCACTCAAAAAAAAAACCAAGTGAAACTAATAAAATTCTACATACATTTTACAACTTTTTTATAAATATACAACACACAAAATTTTTTGTAAAATTTACATTTTTACAATATATATTGTCATTGTGAAAAAAAATATTTATAAACACTACAAATTCTTTTATTCACATACAACAAAGGATTGTAAGGTTTATAAATTAAATTATGAAAAAGGCAGAAACATTTTTTGGTTTAATAAATATTTTGTGAAATCAACAAACTAAATATTTTAGTTTATCAGAGCTATTGTGAAATTTATGCAATTTATTAAATTGTTTTCACAAAAGTTTTAGAAAAAGAACAAACCCTTTTATAGTATCAACAAAAAGCATTTATGGATTTAATAACATTTTTTTGTAATATATATACATATAAATATATATATATATATATATATATATATATATATATATATATATATATATATATATATATATATATATATATATATATATATATATATATATATATATATATATATATATATATATATATATATATATATATATATATATATATATGTATATATATATATATATATATATATATATATATATAAACATTCACATGTAAAAACATTCACATATATCTTATGGGAGCCCCGTTAATAAATAAAACCCTTTTTTTGCATACATTTGTTATATTTTGTAAACAATTTATAGTTAAAATTTTTTACAATATTTTAGAATTCGGTATGTTGAATGGATTTTTGTTTACTAAATTATAATGGCAGTTTCTTCTCTAATTTATCAGGAGTTACTCAAAGAACACGGTAACGTTTCTGGGTATCCGGCACACTAAAGCATAAAGATACATGTCTGTTTCCATTTTTTTCGTCCCTTCATGTGATATTAACGTAACTTGTGTTAAATGAAATAAAATTGCAGTATATCTTTTTGCTGTAATATTGAGAAAATTGCTACGTCACTCATTGGTTTTACATTTTCTTGGAGCATTGGTTTCGAGGAAGTTTCTTAGTTTTCATCTTACTTTGCCATTTTAAATCTTTTTCAGTCTGTAAAAAAATTTAAAAAATAAATATTTATCAACTTTTTCACCAAACTTACATGCTGCTTGTTTATATTTACCAATTTGTAACCTTATGGTTTCCTCTACTGTTGTAAATTAAGAAATATAGCTCCCGTTGAGGCGTTGAATTTAAATAATTTGAGACTTGAAACACAAGCATTTCTCCTTTGGTTCAGTTCTGCCCATGAACAATTATTTTTTTGTCATGAACAGTTCTTCCTTTTATAACTACGGCTACTTTTTAAAAACCATGAGTTCTATAAATGTTTAATTTAATAAGCTACTGGACAGATTTTAAATTTTTTTGTTGTGTTTAAGAAAGATTTTGATAATAATATTTTAAGTTATAATTTTTTAAGAATTAACTACGCAAAACCTCATTGATCGTTTTTTATATTTTCTTCTATAATTTTAAAACTTTATTAATTCATAAAAATTTAGGTTTTGGCGATATTTTTTGGAAATTATAGAAATTTTTGAATAAATCTATAAAGATGAAGTTTTTTTTATAAATTTCCATAGTTTCCAAAAAAAAATCGCCAAAATCTAAATCTTTGGTATTATGTAGAAAAGTAATGAAATTATAAGGCAAAAAATAAAATTCAACGCAGATGAATTAATTAATTAATTTTTTAATTCTTTTTATTATAACAACTACTCAAAAATTGTAATTGTATTTATTTAAACTAAAAAAAGACTTTTATTAGCAAAACAAAAAAAAAATTAAAAGGCATTAAGTAGTTCGTGAAATACATCAAATTGAACATAATATGAAACTCGTGGTTTTTAAAATTAGCCCTAGCAAAATTCTCTTCTATATGAAATGTTGTTTTTTATTTTCTCTCCCACTGTAAAAAAAGTTAAAACAAATAAAAAATTTGTGTTAAAAAAACCGAATTTCTGGTTGAAAATTCGTGATTTTGACCTATATGTATGGAATGATATGCGTCAAAGGGATCAAGACTGTGCTCAAAATCTATTAGTCGTTGAAAGTTTGTTTATGGCTCAAATTGAGGCTAAGATTAGAGAGTTTCATAAACTGTGTTCCATTGTCCTTAATGGCGGATCAATATGGCGGCTGCAAATCTGCAAATCAAACGCCTCAACGTCAAAGAATAGTTTCGTTGATGTTATTTTTAAAAGTGTTGTGTTTAGGAATTACAATATGGGTCATAACAACACATAGATACCTTTTAAGATATATAGGTTCCACAACAACATGCGATCCGAGGTGTTGATGAACGTTGTTTTTAAACCATTGTGGTCACGTCCCTCTGACTTGTTAAATCAATAGATCATTTAATTAAAACCTTTTTCTGATGTATCTTTGCTTGCTGAACACGAACATAACCTTACTTTTTGATATAATCAGTTAAAAAAAATGCAAGTTTCGCGAAAACTTTGGTGATCTTGGAACTCAAAATACAGTTTTTAATAGTTTTCTAGGGTCCAAGATCGAAAAGTGGAATTTTTAGTATAATATTGGTTAGCTTCGTACTCAGCAAACCAAACTACATCGAAATAAGGTTTTTTTTAAACACTCCAACGATAAATGGGGTGTCAGTTATAAAAAGCATATATTTTTTGGTAGTTTTTGTATAGGATAGGCTCTAGGGACAACATGTGAAAATTTTAATTTAGGGATAGGTTATATGTGATTTGTTATAAGTTTTTAGAAAATAAAATTAACCGCTGTGTGTTCGTTATTACAACACAGTTTTTTGGAAAGTTATTAAATATTACGGACAAAAAAGTAGCTTCTAACTAAGAAAAAGATTATATTCGTATTTAGCAAGCAAATATCCATCAAAAAATGGTTTCTATCAAAAGATGCGATGAATTTTACAAGTATAACGGTTAAACAGTTTAAGAAACTCTATAATCTTAGCTTATATTTGCGCCATAAACAAATTTTTTACGACTGATTGAATTTTGAACACAGCCTTGATGCGTTTGAGGTAAAACGTCCCATATATATAAAGATATATATGTAGACTCTAAGTTAAAATATCTTACCATACATTCAGTAAGGAACTGATTTATTATACAGTTCGCCAGTTGTCCTGCTATGCCAGTTGCCATATATTTTAATTTTTATTATTTTAGTATTCTCCACCAAAATTGAACGAAGTTCATAATTCACACTATTATTTGCATCATAATATTAATTATTATAATATTAATTATTAATAATAATAAATAATATTAATTTGCATCATAATATTAATTATTAATACTGATGTTAATGCTGTTTAAACTAGGGACTGTATCACTACCACTATTTATTATATGTATATAGATAGACCACTAAATTATCACAACTTTAAAAAATTTACTTTTCTACTTAAACAACCAGATTGAAACTGAAAATGTTTAATACCAATTTTCGTTATGATTCCAATTTATAAAATTTTATAAAAGTGTTTTTAAAAAGGAATTTTTTTTTTGTAAAATAGTTGTTGGTTTTTTAAATTGCATAAGTCCCTTTGTAAAGTTTAAAAACAAATCTTCAATATTCGTATTAAGTTTTACAATAAAAATTGTAGAATGTTATTTTTCTGTTCACAAAATTTTGTACAATCGATTTTTATTTTGTTATGGATACACGATTTATGATTTAAAATTTAAAAAAATCAACATGATATTAACAATATTTTTATTAAAACTATAAAAAAAAGTTGTAATAAGAAATATTTATGATTTTGTACTTTTTTAATCCAAATCACAAAAACAATTAGTAAGCTTACAAATGTTTTTCAAATTTAAAAAAGTATACAAAATTTTCTATAAAGTTTAGGATTTTTTGGTAAATTCACAAAAATTTTTTGTTAGCACTTTTACAAAACGATTTTGTAAATCTTACCGGCAATATTTTTTTGAGTGTGTGCAGAGGAGAGCGATTCCTCTGTAGTTTGCACATTGTAGGCGATTACCTTTTTTATGGATTGGTATCAGCATAGCTGTGTTCCAGTCCTGTGGCATGGTTTCAGTCCTCCAGATCATTTGAACAAGTTCAAACAATCTTAAGGATAGAGTTTCGCCACCATGTACAATCATTTCGGATGTTATATCGTCGATACCAGGTGCTTTATTGCGTTTTAATTTAGACAGCGCCGCTTCGAATTCCTCTTCGGTTGGTTCGTCTACATGTACCTTTGACGCACGAATAAGCTTTGCTCGTCGCCCGACTTGTTGCTGGTCACTTAAGTTGAGAAGGTTCTCAAAATAAGCGGCCCAAGTATCTAAAATATTTTTAAGGTCTACTTGTAGCTCCCCATCTTCATTTTGAATAGCAGTCGATCTAGTTTGAGGGCCCTTCTTTAAGGTTTTAACCTGTTGAAAGAAGTTACGAGATTGATGTTCCTTATTGAAGCTTTCAATCTCCTCACACTGTCTCTTCCTCCATTCTCTCTTCGTTCGTCTACATAGCTTTGTAACGGCTTGTCTTGCCAGTTTATAGTTCTCCTTCGTGGACCTGGTATTGCGTCCTTGTAGACACTTCAGACAGCAATCTCTTTTGTATTGAATAGCATCAAGGCATGCTTGATTCATTCATGGCTTCTGGGAGTGGTTCTCTGGTCGTCCAAGTATTCCCTCAGCAGCGCTTAAAACAGCATCTTTGAGCAAATACCATGACTTATCGACGTCTCCATTAATGGTTTCTGATTTCTCCAAAGTTTCGGCAATATGGATTTGATATCTCTCTTCTGTTTCAGCATTCTTTAATGATGAGATGTTAAAACGTTTCCGTTGATTGAATTTTGGAATGCCTGGATTTGGGAAGTGGAACCTTATCGTAGCATATACAAGGAAGTGGTCACTTCCAATGTATGCACCTCTAAAGGATCGCACATCCAGAACGCTCGAAAAGAAACGTGTTGTTACTAGAACGTGATCAATTTGATTTCGAGTATTTCCATTCGGTGAGACCCAAGTCTACTTATGAATCGATCGATGCGGAAAGAACGTACTGGCAATTCTCAAATTATTTGATAATGCAAACTCAGTCATTCTCTCACCATTATCATTCGAATGCAAATGCAAGCTGTTGGGACCCACCACATTTCCATAAGAGATATCTCTTCCAACCTGTCCATTAAAGTCACCAAGAACCATAATGAAGTCGCGTATTGGTGTTTGTTTCATAATCTCTTCCAGTGCTATGTAGAAATTATCCTTCTCGTCGACGGTCTTAGCTTCAGTTGGTGCAGGCACGGCAATAAGAGAAGTATTGTTATATGTACCGCGTACACGTAGGTAGCAGATGCTCTCACTGACCGGGATGAACTTCATCACGGCTTTTTGTATGCGTGCACCAACAAGAAAGCCAGTTCCAAATTCTCTTCGAGAAGGATGACCACTTCAGTATAGAGAGTGACTATCCAAATCTTGTTTTCCGATTATCGGCTGTCTAATTTCTTGTAGAGCAATAATATCCATCTTATACCTCTCAGCCTCTGTTTCTAGACTTATAAGAGCATCAGGAGCGCTCAGGCTGCGCACGTTCCACGTTCCGATTCGGTAGTCTGGTCCTTTTTCACGTCCAGGTAAAATTCTGTTGTTGTTTCCGGGTCTGTTTTTCTCTTTCTGATAACCAAATTTAACGTATTAGTTTTTTTCCGGGGTTAGGGTGTTAACCTTAGGCCCAACCCAGATTGTCGTGAATAGGTCCGTTCTGCATATTAAGGTCACCAGAAACAACCTTTTTTACACGTTTATATAGCGAGCCGCTTGATTCAAGACAGACGCCCGCTCCAAGCCGTCCCTGACATGGAGAACAGACGCTTGAGTCGCATTGGTTGTAGAGCGCCAATTCGCCGTGATGTAGCGTCATTGACTAAGCAGTTTTTACTCTGATTGTCTCCAATACACCAACCTAATTCTGTCAGCATTACCCAGGCAGCACGGCGTGGACGTCGAATTTCGGATTTCGCTACCCGCCACTTTATTTATTATTTATTTATTTTGTTTTCATAAATAATAAATCCTGTCATATAATAAATTAGAACATATACCAATATTTCAAGATAGGTAAAACAAATAAAATAGGTGAAACACAATTTTTAAAAAACTTAAAAAATTACTTAAATCTTTTTTTATTTTGTCGCCACGAGCTAAGTTTATTGTTAGCAGTCTGTTACCTGTTAATTCAAGTCTATAACTGTAAGCAGTCTGTATAAAACCGGAGGTGAGAAGCGGTTATAGGTTTGTACACTAGCCTCGTTTTATCCCACTAAATCTATTCTTCGTGACGCAATGAAGATGTATTAGATTGGGGATGCTGGTAAGGTACTTAGGCCAGCTATAAGACCGACTAAGCTAAAGTCTGCGATTGCGATAGACAGTACAACAGGTTTACAGTATATAGTAAGCCAGTCGATAGAATTTTACTTGAAGACTTTAATTCTTCAATCGACTAGTTTTATTTGGGTATATAGTGTTCATTTTCAATTTGACAATATTGATCAACTAACCGTTAACTTTCAGTCCGTTGTGGTGTGTTGATGGCTGTTATTGTTTTGCTTAAAAACACTTTCTTGACTAGGAATCGGATGTTAGTCTGCCAATTCAAAGTCCAATTGATTAACCAATAAGCTATCAACACACTCGTAGATTAGTTTACACCACTAAAAAATTCGACATCATTCTGATGAATTCTTATCAAAATATAAAACTACGTGAGATAAGACAACCAAAGTTTCAAAAAGGCTTTAGATTGTTATCACCTCATTATTTGATATATTTTTGCTGTTGGAGTTAATTCTGTTCCACGTAGTTTTTGATAATTTTTGTAAGGTTCTTAAAACTCAAAGTAAATTAAAATGACCTAGGATAATGATAAATGATAAAGAGGTATGCCGACAATGATGAGCAGTTTTGTGTATGATAACAGGTTACATTAAGCAAACACGTTAATAATATACACGTTAGCAAATAAATAAGAAAGGCTTTACGCAGGCAAATTTCGCCATTTAAGTTCATATGTTTTGCATGTTTTGAAAAACTAGCAAATGGTGAAACTAAAGATTTTGATGAGCTACTACAAACAAATTGATCGCCCCTTCCAACACTACCGCAGTGCAACACATAACTTCTTCGTTTCTTACCTCTCTGCCTCTAAATTGCCTATAAAATAAAATGAAGTTGTCATATTTGAATTTAGTTTATAATCAATTTATAGGCAAAGAGGTAAAAAACGAAGAAGTAATGTGTGCATACATTTGTAGAAAGAATAATCAAAATTAAAAGTAAAGTTTGAAATTTTCGCCTGCTTGGAAAATAACGTCCATTTGTCCGGACTCCAGACTCACCAGAAATGCATGTAATTGTATGAATCCTTTGCTCTGTAAAAACTATTTATTGCAAACGTTGAATCTTTCCAAGTTATTTATATACTAAGAGTGTAGGGTTATAAATTTCAGCCCGAGTAAAAATAACACTAGGCAACAACTAGCTAGGGCTGAAATTAAGTTAACACCTGTGCAACATATAATATTTTTTACAGTTGCTACAAGAGGACGCATATTAACAAAAAGAAGATGTAAAGTAATAAAGAGAGGTAAAGTAAAGTAATAGAGGCCGTAAAGAAAATTGGGAAGAAAACTTTTTGGTTTAGGCAAATACTTCTTTTCAATGATCACAGCTGACACAAGCTGATATTTTCCAAACCAACTACTCCTATTAACAGTAAAGCCGTCTATAAATCCGTTTTATTTAGTGTAAATGCTTCTTTTCGATAGTTACAACTTTTGCAAAAAACCACATTTCATATGACACTACCTGATATTTTATTTTCCAACCCAACTGTAATCCAACCCGTCTTAGTAAACCACTCCATTTGCTGTAAATGCTTGTTTTCAATAATTAAAACTTTTGTTGAAAAAACGACATTTATTCAAAATGACCTGATATTGTCTAGCCAAACTGTTCAGAAAACATCCAGAAAATTTTTTAGAATACTTCTCCATTAAGTCTAGATGCTTCTTTTCAATAATTACAACTTCTTAGAAAAAACGACATTTGATAGAACCGACTCGATATTTTCCAACACTATTAGTCCACAAAACTTTTTACAAAACCTCTACTGTTCCACTAAATGGGTGTTTTCGATAATTATTATAATTTATGTGAAAAGACGATATTTAATATGAACCGACCTAATATTTTTCCAACCCAACTGTTCCAATTATTCCAGAAAACTTCTCCATTTACCGTAAAGGCTTTTTTTTAAAGTTATTTATTTGTTTTGGAAAAAACGACATTTAATCTGCAACAAACTACCACTTTTCTAGCTGTATCCATTAGCCATTAGTAAACGAAGGAGTGGTTTCAATGAAAAACTGCTAAGCGTTAATACTTCTGGTCATTAATTACAACTTTGGTAAAAAACAACATTTAATCTGCAACAACCTGATATTTTCCAACTGTTCAACCTGTTATTCAGAAGTGGTGGAACCTGAAATCCCACAAAAAATTACTCAAAAAACATCGTCTTAAAATAACGACTTTTGTTCAAAAACGACACTTAATCCGCCTAAACACCATGATATTTTCAAACTGGTCCTATCAGTTGGGATCACCTGAAGCTGGATAGAACCATATTTCATATCCAATTTCATGTTCATTACATTTTTTTTCATACAAATAATTTAATTTGTCTAATTGTTTCTAATCGAAAATGTTTTCTATTTTATGTTTATCAAAAAAATTGGGTAAAAATTTGTATGAAAATGATTCTTTTGACACAGTAAACGATATTTGACACACTTATAACAAAAAAAATCAAGTTTTTGGTCTCATATACAGATGTCGTCAATCAAGATTTCTCCACATATAATGTTACTTATACACATTATCACTTAAAATAATCGTTTTTAAGCAAAATGATTGGTTGTTTTGACACTTATAATGATTTTTTGACACACTTCTGGTACGGTTATCGAACACATCGTCCTTTCGGCAATTACCATTAGGTAAACATATTTTTAGATATAAATATTTTTAGAAGCAGAAATTTTTGTAATCGCTCCAGTTTTCTAGTTTTCGTCGGTTGTGTATGACAGGCAGACAGATATACCTTTTTTTAGAATCGTTATGAACTAAAGCCGGGCATTCACAAACAACAAAAACAGAAACGGAAATAGAATTTCAAACAAATTTGACAGCAAAAAATTCTGTTGCTGTAAAATTTGTATGAAATTCTGTTTCTGTTTCTGTTGTATCTGATTTTCAGCTTTAAAACGTCGAGAAATGCCAAAAAAAGTGATTCTAATTTTTCATCATTTTTTCGAACTTCAGTGGTTAAAATTTTTTGTTGATATAAATTCTTCGAAGAAATAATGAACAATTAAAATTCTAGTCGGACTAAAAAATGTTTAAATTAAATATCTCAAGAACACGAATTAACGCTTCTTTGTAAAAATATTCAAATCAAATATTTTAGAGGAAAAATAGAACTATTTTAAAAAAAAATTAAATTAAATTGCAATTGATCTTTGACCTTAGCGCCATCTTTAAAAAAGTTTTTTTAATATTTTAATTTTAAAATTAATTAAAAAAACAATTAATTAATTTTTTTCAAACGATTAACTTATACACCGGGAGGCAGCGTCGCAAATGAAAAAGTCATTTGATGCCGGTTGATTTTTATTTATTTTAATTAATTAACCTGCTGATGATAAATCTGGCGGTCAGCTGCTAAAGTAGTGGGGGGTGTAGTTGTGGGAGACTTTTAAACTGGTAAAAAAAAACAAATTCCAAAAGTAATTTGATGCCGCTTCAAAATTTGTATGATGCATGTTTACACCATAACAAATGAAAAAAAAAGTGATCAGCTAATTAGCGGATGGGGGATTATAGGTCAGCTCCTCGTATACATCAGTATAAAAATGCAATATAGTCAAGACCTTTCTGCATAGGATCTTGATGAAACTTTGGCAAATGATCCAGGTTCACTTGAAAATGAAAAATCTGAATTCATTTTAAATTTGGACAAAATGGCGGGGAGTCTCCCGAACACCTCTAAGTTTAAATCTTCAATAGCTTCTAATCCCGACATATGACCTTATGGAAACTTGGTATATAAAGTTTTAGTACTGTTTCCAATATTTCTGCATACCAATTTCCGGTTTGACACTTCCGGTTAAAAAGTTTTTTTCCAGGTGTTTATCCCTACTGTAGCCTACAATTACAGATCGATTTTTATGAAACGTAACGTGAGAAGTAACATGAGAAAGATTTTATCAGCTTTTGCAGTACATTGGATAAAGGGTGGGGGGGCCACCATACAATAGGTGTTTTTTTCCACTATGTTCATATGTTTGTTGGGAGCATACAACATTCGTTTGTGAATGAATTTTGATCAAACTTTGGAAAAAGATGCAAATATGTATGGCAAGGAACTGATTGATTTTTGAGCGATATTGAACAAAGTGGGGGGGGGTCTCCCAAAAACCTATTTTTTTAAAGCTTAATAACATCTGTGCGTGATAGTCGAATTGGATGAAACTTGGTACATAAACATTTGGTACGGTTCACAAAAGTTCTGCATCCCAACTTACGGTTTTTCATTTCCGGTAAAAAATTTTGGTACTCCCAACAAACATTGAAAAAATGGTGACACAATAAGCAGGTGTTCGGGAGGCTCCCCACCATTTATCTCAATATTGTCCAAAAACTAATGTTTTTTGTCATTTAAGTCTCCATATTTTTTGAAAGTGTCACTAAAATTGTTTAATGAATGAAGTCTGTATGCTCCCAATAAACTTTAAAAACCAAGTGCGAAAAGTCAGCAGTTGTATGGTAGCCCCCCACCACTTTGATCAATGTGTCCTAGCACTGAAAAAACTTCAAAAAATTACAAACTAAAATTTTTTACCGGAAACGAAAACCGGAAGTTGGGATGCAGAACTGTTGTGAACCGTACCAAATGTTTATGTACCAAGTTTCATCCAATTCGACTATCAGGTACAGATGTTATTAAGCTTAAAAAAAACAGGTGTTTGTGGGACCCCCCCACCACTTTGTTCACTATCGCTCAAAAACTAATCAGTTTCTTGTCATACATATTTGCATCTTTTTCCAAAGTGTCGTCAAAATTCATTCCCGAACGAATGTTTTATGCTCCCAACAAACATAAAAAACATTGGGGAAAAAACCACTTGTTGTAAGGTGGACCCCAACCCTTTATCCAATGTACAGCAAAAGCTCATAAAATCTTTCTCATGTTACTTGAAAGCTTTTACCAACCTTTCATGAAAATCGATCGGTAATTGTAGGCTACAGTAGGGATAAACACCTGGAAAAAAACCTTTTAACCGGAAGTGTCAAACTGGAAATTGGTATGCAGAAATATTGGAAACAGTACTAACATTTTATATAACAAGCTTCCATAAGATCATATGTCGGGATTAGAAGTTATTGAAGATTTAAACTTAGAGGTGTTCGGGAGACCCCCCGCCATTTTGTCCAAATTTAGAATGAATTCAGATCTTCCATTTTCAAGTGAACCTGGATCATTTGCCAAAGTTTCATCAAGATCCTATGCAGAAAGGTCTTGACTATATTGCATTTTTATACTGATGTATACGAGGAGCTGACCTATAATCTCCCATACGCCAATCAGCTTATCACTTTTTTTTTAATTGTTATGGTGTAAACATGCATCATACAAATTTTGAAGCGGCATCAAATTACTTTTGGAATTCGTTTTTTTTTTACCAGTTTAAAACTCCCCCACAACCACACCCCCCCCCCCCCCGCAAGTCTGACGGCTGAATCTTATTTTCAACTTCACAAATAATTAATCTATCTATAAAAATTAAATTCAATCGGCATCAAATCACTAACCAAAATGCAACGCTGCCTCCCGGTCGGTCTTTTATCAAACAAAAAAAAGTTTGTTGAAATCGGTATAGCCGTTCTTGAGCCATTTAATTTTAAAGTTACCTCGGATTTACTAAATTTTCATTTGTTATGCATGTTGGGGTGCCCCATGCTTAAACTATGCACTTTAAAAGAATTGTAAAATAAGTTTTATTTTTTATTTTGTCCATACGACTTATATGCCAAGTTTCAGGAAAATCAAAAATGGTCAAGTTTTCACAACTCGGTCTAGAACACGTTTTTCTGCCTAGTAATACTTTGAGTTAAAAGCACGAGCGTAGCAAGTAGGTATTAGTATTCTGTACAAGTTCTGCACTGTACTTTTTTTCGACTAAACTAGAAATAAATTTATTTATTTTCTATTTACATTTTATTTTTGGTATTCAAACAATTCATTTATACATAGCAAGAGTGATTAATTTCGATTGACACGTTGCGTGGTTATTTTCCTCGTTACTATAACAATCTTTTGAGAAAGCAATATGAATGGCCCTTGTATGCAGTGCAAAATATCACTTCTTCATTTCTTACCTCTGCCGCCTCTAAATTGCCTATGAACTAAATTGGAGTTGCCATATTTGAATTTAGTTTATAGGCAATTTATATGCAAAGAGGCAAGAAACGAAGAAGCGATATGTGTTGCGCTGCAAACAAGTGTTTAAAGGATCAACGATTTTTGTTTGTTTATTGTTGTTGTTCACAATAAGCTGTTACGATGGTATTTTATTTTGATTGTTATTTTATAATAATGCATAATCTACTTATACCGTATTTACAGCGACATAGCAAATTAGTAGATAGTATATTATAATCTGCATCTTGTCATATGTAATATAAATTTGCAACGTAGATTGTAATTTGAATCGTAAGTATTTGAATCGTTTGTAATGGTAGTAAGCCTAGATATCAAATAAGTTGTAAGCTTTTAAAATAAAAAGTGTTTACAGCACAGATTTAAATTACATCTACTAATTTGCTATGTCGCTGTAAATGCAGTATTAGTTTATTAGTTTCTCTCAAATTTTGTATCTGTGGAAATGTGATTGTTTTTTATGAATCGTAGTCAACATTAAACTGTCTATTTCATAAAACACTAGTGCATAATAATGGTATATTACAATACTGCTACCAAGAAAATGTTATTATAGTAATCATCTAATAATGAAAAGTTCTCACTGGAAAAAATAATTTGGTATATTCTACAAAACGGATTCAACCAAATTCATTTTGTACCATCAACTAAAATTTAGTACTATCGACCATACGATTTTAACGTTTGACAATGCTTTGTCAAACGTTCAAATCGTATGGTCAATTATCCGAACCCGTTTTGTAGAATATACCAAATTATTTCTTTCGGTAATACATTAAATTCCAAGACTATGATTATTCACCTGTTCTTTCGTTTCGTAAGACGAACGACAGGATGAAAGATCTGCTTTTAAATATCGACATCGGTTGCTCTGTTATTCTTCAGGTTGACGATGACAGCATTCACTACCTTCGACGGTGACGTAACAGTCAGAAATGTCCTCACAATGATGGAGCAATCGCTCAAATACAGTGGACCTAATTCATACAAAGCTTGTTTGATTTCGCGTCTAATATAAACGTGATTATTTTAACCAATGTAGCATTGTCAATTTATTTAAAAAAACGAAACAATTTTCATTATTTAAATCAACAATGGCGTGATCAATTTCGTGTTCAAACAATCACAAATCATAGTTGAATTAAGTAGTTTGTTCATCTTTTTGTTTGAGAATTATTGTGTTTGTTAAAATAAAAACCGAGGAGAAACAAAATTTGTTTAATGATAATAATAATAAACAAAAGAATAGAAAAATAAAAAGTATTTTATATATTCGAACATGGCTGGTTGGTTTTATTTAACATTTTAGGAAATAATTTACATGCTTTTAATAATAATGGATGATTTAATTTTTTCGGATGTCTTTGATTTTAATATATCCAGAATGGTGTTTAAGAATAGAATTAGACTAAAACTATTACATTCAATTTAAACTAAATTTCTTTAAACTCTTAATGACAAGTATCTATCTTGAATTTTATTAAACTGTTTCTAAATTTTTCTTTTTGTTTTTATTTTAATGTTTTAGTCTTTTATTTGTTTGAATTAGCTCATAATTTAGTATTGTTAGTTTTTAAATTTTAAAGCTCATAATAATTAATCTATGATACAATGTATTGCTGATGAAATAAATAAATAAATAAATAAATAAATAAATAAATAAATAAATTTTCTACACATAATTCAAATATTTAAATTTTTTGATTTCTGAATTTTGGTCTTTTAAATTGTATCATTAAAAAATGAACGCATCTTTTACAAACAAAATCACACTCATACATTTCCTATTTAGAACATAAATATAAGAACGCTATCTTTATGCATAAAAATGTTTGTCGGGTTTGATGTATATTCGAAATACATACTTATAATATAAAAAATTTCAAATATTATATTTACGAAAAAAACGAACCCATACAAACATCGATAGCAGCAAAAACAAAACAAAGATGTACCAAATGGGCTGGGCGATATTTAAAAAATTATCGATAATATCAATATCCAAAAATATCAATAAAACCGATATATCGATATATCGATATATATCGATAAATATCGATAATATCGATATATCAATAATATCGATATATCGATTTATCGTTATTTATCGATATTTATCGATAATATCGATTTATTATCGATAATATAATATAGATATATCGATGGAATATCGATATTATCAATAAGTATAGATAAATATCGATAATATCGATAATATAATCGATATCATCAATATTATCGATATATCGATAGATCCATAACTATTGATATAAATATCGATATTTTTTCCGGCATTAAACAGGATTATTACATAGTAAAATTAAATAGGTTTAAAGTATGAAAAATATCACAAAATCTTAGTTACATTTGCCTATATTGTTATATTATTGCAAAGGCAAATCCTTAAATATCTCAATATATGAAAAAATGGGCTTATACTACTTTAAAAAAAACGGTTCATATCAATAATATACATTTATCGATTTTATCGATATATTATCGATATTATCTATATTATGGATGTTATCGATATTATCGATAATATCGATACTATCGATACCATCCAAAATCCTTAACCAAAACCGAAGTCTTGCTATATCAGAGCTCAACCCCTTCATATTTTAATATTTAGAATCATTTTTTATCTATAAGTAATCAAATTAAGTTATAAAAAAAATATTGACCAAGGAACTTTTTTGTAATAAAAATTAACAAAATTGATTAAAATACGTAAAATTTACCGATGCACCTCTAGATATATTAAAGTTCAAAGCAGATATAAAACTCAAATAACAATAATGTTGAAAATTTCAAGAAATAACTAGTAATTGGCACAAATACAACAATAAGTGATTAGCAAATAGCAACATGTAAAATTTGACGGTGTAGACAAAATTTGCCAATCATGTAACCATGTTAAAACATTCAAGCCAAAATTTCTAGCGAAATCTGCAGAGTAATCAAAGAAAAATACTTCTAATATAAATATGTATATTGTATGTACAATTAACGTACATGACGAATTTCTTTCAATTAATTTCTCTATAAAGAAATTCAAAATATATCTGTATCTGATTTTTTATAAAATATTAACTATCACCACACTTCAAAAGTCGCACGGTTCAATCCCCACCACACTTCATTAAACTTCATTTACATCAGCCAACTTTATTTTGTTTTTCTTATCTCTGATACTGATTTATAAGTGTATACTAGTTGACCAAAAACGAAGTTTATCTGCCCCACTCCACGTTCACAATTGTTTCTTCTTTACGTTGTTCTTTTGTTTTCTTTTAAATTGAAAATAACATACCACAACACATCACACATCACGCCGACCGACTAATTTTATTTCTTTTATTTGTTTATCAATTTAAATAAAATATTCCTATCTCATTCTTTTTAAATTAAAAGTCAGTCTCGCTAACTTTTAAAAGCCGTAAAAAAAGGTGAGCTTGTATTAGTTGATGTTGATTTTTAGTTTAGTAATTTTTGTTTTGCATTATATTATGTTGTTAAAATATGTGAGTACCGAGTTGCACGTAAGAAATAATGGAATTTGACTAGAGTTTAGTAACAACTTTTTCAGGTTTGACTTAAACTCACCAGGCGTTGCAATCTTCTGGATCCGGGTTTGACTAACTGTTTTATTTACTAAAACAAATCGCACAATAATAAAAAATGAGTAAATGTTAATAACGAAAACTATAGCGTCAAATGTACTTTCAAATGTAATGCTTTGAACTTTGAAGGGGTGAGAACGAAGAGAGGTAAAACAAATTTTTACCCAATCAAGTTGGTACTGTTAAAAAAATACTTCATTTAAGTAATATTACAATTTTTTATTTAATTTCATGGGACTAGCCCATTTCATGTCGCCAATTTCATATCGCTTTAAACTTATAAATGAGGGTATTCAACTTGATTGAAGGTTTGGTAAATATGCCGATTTACGGTATAAAGTTCTAGAAATATGTATTACTGATAACAATATTTTTAGAAATACTGTGGTTGCTTTTTGGGAACCATGGAACGTTTTCCAATAGCCGGTATTCGAGAAAATGTTAGAATTATAAGTTTGGCGTGAACATCTGATTTAAAACGCCGCAAAGGGGATCTGTTTTGTTGTACAAGCCCTCGTACTCCAGTTGGTATTATTGAACTTGTATTCCTAAAATGAATGAATAAATGTTGGTTCTGTCTCAAGTGAGTCTCGACTGAAGAGATCTCTCAATGCAATTAAAAAAAAATGATATACATTTAAAAAAAACAATGGTTTGAGCAAAACAAATTTAAATAGCTGCATAAAAAAATTCACTCCCACGTGCCTCCAAAATCAATCCAGTGGCTGCTTTCTTAATGCCTGTTGTAAGACTATTATAACTTTCCCTGATTTGATAGTAGAATATCCAATGGAAACTATTACACTATATGTGAACCTCTTTTTTGGAAGTGACATAAGTCCATTTTTTAATATATTGAGATATTTAAGGAATTGCGTTTGCATTAATATAAAAATATATGCAAATGTTATGTTACTAAAATTTTGTGATATTTTGCACACTTTAAACCTATTTAATTTTATTATGCAATAATAGTTATTTAAAATTAAAAAGAAAATAATTGATTTTTTGGCTCCAAATGGACTTATACCACTACCAATAATAACATGTTCTAAAAAATAAGAACAAGAGGTAGTATAGGTCATTTTTTTACCGACACATTTTTGATTTGGCTGAAACTCTTTTTATGCGTTTAATATCGAAAAAAAAAGATATGGGTGTTCGAGGATTTTTTTTGGAAAATATAGCGGTTCTAAATTTCTTGATGAGTTATTTTCAAAAATTCATAACTTCAGTTCTATTAAAGATAGAAACTTCTGTTTTGTTTTATTTTAAAGTTAAAAGATGCTAGCTTAAAAAAAAATAAAATTAACAAAAGTTATTCTATTGATATAAACAAATAAAATGTTGAAATCGATCTTTAGCCATTTCTCCACCCACGCTTCACCCCAAATCGGGCTCTATTGAACGTATGATTATATATATATAAAAAGAGGCCATCATTATCTTTCTAAAACTACCACTAACTCAATATTTTCCAAAAATGGACTTATGCCACTTTCAATAAAAACGGTTCATGTATTGAAAAAAACATTTGGTGTTGAATTTTTTCTTGAATCATAAAATCATTTTCTTTGCTGCTTTTTGATAAAGTGGAAAATTACAAATTATAACTGGCCATAATAAATATTTATTTTATTTTAATTAGTGTTTATGATTTATCTTAATTTATGGTATTTGTTATTCAAGTTTAAATTTTTTATGTATAAAATGTATTTTAACTCCTTTTATTATTTCACATCAGATTAGCTAACACGTAATTTAGAAGAACCAACACATTTATTGTTATTGCAAAGTGCTTTATTATCCTAATAAATAACGTCTCGCCCTCAAAAAGGAAATCAAGAATTGAAAATTAATTTGATAATGTGTTTGGTACTTAATTTGATAATGAACTCTTAATGATCCCGTCGGACAAATTGATCGATGTTTCTTTTTTATGTACACTGGTCATTTTTACATTTAATAATTATACAGCATTTCTTTAACATGATCTCAAAATATATTTGAATGAAAAAAAATGCATAATCATTTCTTTTCTCTATGAAAACACATCTCTTATAGCACTATTTCTATTATACAACCCATACACATAACAACACGAAAAAGACTACAATTTCAATTTGATAAATTCTAAACAACCGCAAATTTATTTACTTTGGACACTCTGACTGAAGTTTCATATTCTATCTTTGATATGATATTTGTATGACCCAACCAATCACCACAACTAATATTAAGCGTAACTCAAGATATGTCAAATGTATATCAATTATAACTCAAGATATGTCAATTATATGTCAAATTTGTTTGTTTTATTCTCTTTGTCTCAGAGAGAAACAGTTATGTCTTAACATAGACGTGCGTAAATTTTTCATTTGATTCAAAATTGAATAATTATTGTGAGTCTTTTTTAAATCTCTAAGAAAAAGCCGTAACACAAAAAAATAATAGTTTCTTCATCCCTGCGACTGTATAAAAAAAAATGAACAAAACATGGCGTATTGGATTTCAATATTACCAAACATTTATTTTTTGATATTTAATGAATTAAAAATTAATTTGTCCATAATGAAAAAAGTTTGACAGCAAGTTTTCATAATATAATTTGAAAATATTTACATAACTGAAATATTTGTTCGTGTCGTTAGAAAATATTGCTTGTCCATTATAAAAGATTCACTAGTTAAATCACTGGAAATATTAAATTTCCCTCGTAATTATTTACATTCATTTTATAAAAAGTAGCACAACTTCAAGAAAACTTTTAATATGTTTTAGCGTTTTAGATTTAGAATTGTTTTTAATTTATAATTTAATAAAAAAGTTTGTGGTAGTAATTAAAAACAAATAAAAATAAAGAAAAGAGAAATTGAATATGGCAGATGTGTGATTACGATTTTGTATGTCTAATACAATTCTAAAGTCTTCATACAATTTTAAAGTCATGTTCTCTCTATATTTATATACTATACTCTAAGGTATGACCCAACTTCTATTTAAGAGGTACCTAACCAAAAAATGAAAGTAAAGAACAAATTGTAAATTGAATTACGGAGTTTCATTGGAAGGTTATGTTGTAGTTATTGTTTTAATTTTCATTTTGATATCTAATACTGAAATAGAATTAAAACTTGTTTTTATGGATTTGTTTTTTATAATTCGATTCTTAATTAAAAGCAGAAATGGAAATAGGGCAGATTCAAGATTTTTTCACATGCAATGTTGCTGCTATCACATTATCTACTAAAATATACGATTTTTAAGCAAAATATGCAAATTTGCATACAAAATTTTGGAATTGCCTCAGCGGTTTTTTAGTTTTACTCGGTTGTAACCAGGGTTGTTCCTTTACGCGTAATCTAAAATAGATTACATTACATGTAATCTATGTAATGTAATCAATGTCATCTATGTAAATTTGGCGTAATCTATTAATTTTGATTTAAGAAGAAATATGTGGAAATATTGTATTATCCCTACTGAAAATTTTTTCGCAAAAGACATGATCAATAATATTGTCAAAAACTAGATCTTGCCATCTTGAAAAAAGTTAGTTTATTGCTAAAAAATTTTAGACTTCACATTTCAATTAAATAGATTATATTATAGTTTACATTATAGATTACACGAAAATATCTCGCGTAATTTACACGTAATCTATGCGTAATCTATACATGTAAAGTAATCTATTTTGTCTACCGCACAACCCTGGTTGTAACTCTAATTTCGTCAACAATATTTTGCAGAAAACTAAAATGATGAGGTTACGTTTTCCTACAGACCAATATAAATTGTTTTTAAAATTCTTAATTCCATGACTTAGGTAATAACGTATTAACACCAGCATTGTATTGCAGTCATCCCGAATTTAGCTTCAACGGCAAGCGTGTGTTTGCTATACTCTCTTGAAGGAATGAACTTATATTTTTATACCTCTAAAATATCACCTTGATTTATCTCACTTTATCTCATATGTAAATAGAAGAGATTATGGTACACGGCGTTGTTATCAACCGTAGATCAACTGTTGAATTCATTAAATAAAATTAATCATTTAAGACAAGAAACAAAATTAACAATAATAATATTTTAATCATTAATTACAATAAAAAGTCAGCACCTAATCGCTCCAATATCACACATTTATATATTTTAACTTTACGGCTTATTTTATACCCCGCTTAATTTTATGTATCATCGCAACTCACCGCATTCTTATGTATATGTAAGCAATTCAACTAAAAACGAAAACAAAATATGTGATAGTAAAATAAGGCACCACGAGACAGTGAGCAATTATTGGTCGGTCGCACGAGTTAAAGAAAACAGAATTCAATTGAAAGTTATATAGCTTAGATGTAATAAAATGTGAGAATGAAAAAAAATTAAGTTTAAAATACGTGTGGACAAAGTTAAAAAAAACGTCAACAAACTAAATAATTTTATTCGTTGTTAATTTTTTTTTCATTTTCGTGCGAATTATCGATAAATGTAGACGGTTAAAGTTAAATTTAAATAAAAAAGAACGTTTGATCCGGAAATTATTCCGTTGATTGTTGTTTTTTGTGAAATTAATTTATGGCAGTTATTTTGAATATTCAATTTAATGATAATTATAAAAGTTTAAAGTTATAATTGTGAAATACACTTAAAAAAAAATTAAATAATTGTGAAGAATTGGAATTAGTTGGAGTAGTTGAATTCAAATTGTTCAATATTGAAAATAGTCAATAAAAAATTTAAATAAATAAAATGAAGTTGAAAATGGTAACGAGTAGTGGAGGCGTTCATCATCCTAATCATAAAACTGTTATTACAAATAATATTACAACACCTATAGAAAGTAATAACAGCACTTCTCCTGTTGAGCCGACAAAGCGGACAAATGATAACAGACGGGTAGGTGCTAATTATACCAAACTGAAACTACCTAATTAAAGCTATAAAAATATTCCACTAATACTAAAAAATGAGTCATAAAACAACAATTTTATATTCGTCATTTATTATCATATCAAATAATTAGTTACAACAATTTACAAAAATAAAATAAGTGAAAAAAAAAAATTAATCGATCGACAGCAAATATTTGTTAACACAGAAAATAACATTACAATATTATCGCTGTTTTTTTAAACGTAAACATAAATAACCCACTTTAGAAATCATATAAATAGATGATTTTTCATAAACCACTTTTCGTCGATCGTTTTTTATAAGGTTGTTTAAACTAAAAATAAGTTTAACCTGGAATAAAATTTAAAAAAGAAATCAATAGGATTTTAGATTTTATTAGACTTACATAAGCTTACGCAAATTATTAATTGCTCTGACGCAAATCGGTTGGAATTTTTTGTTTGCAGTCGTTCTTCTTAATTTTAATCGCAGCTAAGCTATGATATAAGGGTTAAAGTTTGATTGTATTTGATTTTTCGTAAATCTTTAGAACAGGGATAAGTAACAGATAATCTGTTTTTTTTTTCTTAAAATTTTGCACCATTTTTTTAGACTAAATATGATTCGTACAAAAAACATAAAAATTGTATTTTCGAAAAGGATTAAGTTTAATGTGATAAAAACCCGCCGACGTCTATTGGGATACTATTTTTCTACGATCAAACTAGAAAATCGTTACCGTAAGACGTTTTTCTATTGTTTACCTATTTTAATAAAATTAGATACGCAACAGTAACGTAATAATTATATTACGCCTTGCACTAACAAAATCTAAGAAAATTTTACAATTTTTTCATAAATAACAACTCACAAAAATTTTGTAGGTTTACTAAAAATATTGTAATTTGCAAAAAAAATTATTTGAAAACACCAAAAATTTATTTGATTTACAAATTAATTTTGGATTTGAAGGAAAAGAATTGTAAACTTGTTCAAAAAATTTTATCTGTATATTTTTATAAACATTTTGTAAAAGTTTTCTTTATTTTTTGAGTGTGTTGCTTATACGTATTATAACAATAAATAATCCAATCCAAGAAAAACCATTCATTCTTGAACGAGCGGTCTACATAAATTATTTGAATAGGAAAAATTTAATGAATCGCAGATAAATAAATTTATTTCTGGTTGGCTCGTAGAAAAAAGGTACAATGTAAACTCGCACACAATACTAATATATACTTGTATGTATTTAAATCACTCGCCACGCTCGAGTTTTAAACTTTACAAACTCGTGAGATAGTAGTATCGATCTGTACTCGTTATACAATGTACTATTGTAATCGATTCAAAAGATATTAAATGAAAAACTAAAATGGTGGTTTTTTAAATATTTTGCGAATCCTTATTTTTTTAACAAAAAGTATGTAGAGCAGTGATTGCAAATACGTGGTACGCGTGCAAGACTTGGCACGTTTAATAATATTGCTAGCATGGCCGACTGTTTCAGCTTTGTCCAAAAATTCGTCTAAATATCACCGTTAATTAACTTTTTTGAAATCAAAACCAAGAAATAGAAAATTTCAAATTAAAAAAAAAAATATTGTTACAAAATCATTAAATCGACCACTTTTAAATTCCAAAACTCTAATAGTAGTTTAAGCAATTAGTGTTTAATGAGATAGTTTATTCTCAAGCAAAACTTTAAAATTTGAGCGAGGCACGAGCGAAAATTTTAAATTTGCGAGAAAATAAAGTTCATTAAACACGAATCGATTACAGTGCTTTATTCTCTGACAGAGAATTATATATTATATAAAATAAAAACGTTTTCTACAATTAAAACAATAAATCATTATTGTTTTAATTGAGAAATCAAATTTCTGATTAAAACAAAACCCTGATAATAAAAAACCCCCATTCCATACAATCAATCGAATTAAGAGAATTTAGCTTAAAATTTGATTTTTGAACAAAACGCAGCAAAGCCATTGTGTTTATAATTTGAAAAATAATTTTAATACAACCAAAGCAATTTGTCCAATTGAATCATACTAATTGAATAATGATAATTTTTTATACGAAAAATTTTCATTAGACAATAGGTTAAGTTCATTAAAACATACAAATAAAGTTAATATCAATATTTGGAAGAGAATAAATATTTTTTCTCAATAGTGCCGTTTTTTTGGTTAAATTTCGATGATTCGGAAAAGTGAAAATCATATAATAAAGTTTCAGTACTGAGTACAGTTAATGGGAACTGTGAAAGGATTAATTGATGTGATTAGAATATTCGCGATTTGGGTATTTTAATAAAGAATATCCGTATTGTGTGTTTGACTTCACCTTTTAATTCGGCCCTCAGATTGACAGTATTTACTCTAGTATATTATTATTGTAAGCTTGATTTTTCATAGTCGAATTTGGTTTCAGTAAAAACTGAGAGCAGAATAGCCAGAGATAATTTTGAAGCCAGTTCCACTTATACTTTCAACTTCCAAGATTAAGTTCAGCTTGCTAACCACTAGACTAAAACAATACGCGTTTAGATATTTATACTAATTTTATAAATTTCTTTGTTACTGATTTTAAACTTAAAAAACGGGGTGCCAAATGTAGTAATTTTGGCTTTGGTAGTACCGAATGATAGACATAGTAAAAAAATAAGAAGTTTTACAAATATGTCTTCTTGATTATTTTTGGTGTCTAAGAAGTACCCACTGACAAAAGGCTCAGAGCCTGAAGGAAGATATGAATGGGATGTTACTGTTGGATGTACCGACCATTACCAACAATTCAATCCCATACCCGTCCTGATTCCCGCTCACGTCTGCCAGAATATAGTCCCTTTCCGCCGCTAAGGCTCTCCAAGGACTAATATGACTATATGAACGGAGGAGGTTAGATTTATGTACATTATTTCATTTTCCTAAAACACATACATAATAAGCGACTCGATACTGTTACAAAAAATATTCTCCCAAGATTTTAATTGAAACATGGGCAGGCAGAATGGCGCAACAAATATTTACAAATTTTAACCGAGTAATTCAGTTTTTGGAGTAAAAGCTTGTTCCGACATTTTAAAATGGAAAACAAAAGATACGTAGCTGACAAAGCTCATCATCTCCGTAGAAAAATTTGGCAGACCAATTCAATTGTTAGTATAACAGCCAGCACCGTAACTTATGAAACCATGAAAATAAAAACGTATGGTGGATTGTGTTTGGATCTTATGCACAAAACCACCAATAAAAAACCTACGTCTTACACCTGATTACAGAATGTTTAAAACACAAGAAAACAATTCTGGAATTGCTTAAAACACCACAACACAGCAATAATTGTCTAACTTCAGCGATGCATTTCCATATTTGATTTTTGTCGAGTCAAAGTGTATACTTTTTCTACTGCTTCATCAATAACTTATACATAATAATAATTACTATTATTTATTGAATATTCATATAAATATTTAAATTATACAAATGTATATTGTACCAACCGCTACCTTAAAACTATTTACAATTTACATTGTAAATGTTTACACAAATATTTGTAATATAAACTTGCTACTTTAAAACATATGACGTAATCTAATTTCTGATATAATATATATATTAATGTTTTTCAAATTATATGTAATTATATTGATTATATTGATTTAGCAAGTTAAATTGTTTCTTACTTTTTAGTTCACCACTGGCGTTACATGGATATTACGCTCATCAAGCGACATCCATTCCTCGTAATAACCTACATAATAACCGGCGTAATAACCTACATAGCGCCCTTGGTACATAAATTGCTATTATACAATGTTGTTTATTATTAAAGAAAAACGATAGTAAGGTTCTAGGGCAATAATGGCAAATCGAATTGGCAGATCATGCCGATTTTGTATAAAAATTCGTCCCAATTCAACCTTTTTGAAATAGAAAATTTTAAAACACAAAATATGGTTTTGAACTCATTAAATTAACAACTTTTAAATTCCAAGACAGTAAATATTTTTTGATTAGTGTCGGTCGAATTTCGATGATTCTGCAAGTTAAATAGTAAAGTTTTAGTACAGTGGAAGTGAAATGATTAATGAACGCATGCAGTACCTCTATTCAGATACGATTTAACGTTAAATATCACATACCACTAACAATAGCCATAAAATAAATAGTAATTATGATCAAAAATAAATAAAAGGTTAATTTCTCTCCAAAAATCAAGAAAAATATATATCGATACATAAACGAACACTAAAAAGGTGAAAAGAAATACGCTACGAACAGAGAAACAGTGGAAAACTTTAGAACAAACTGGATTTTTTAATAAGCAGATAGATATTTTTATATATTTGTATATTATTTTATACTGATGAGAACCAGCGCTAAGTGAGGTAATTGAACACAAACTTCAAAGTGCTAAGCAATAGTAGTTTTTTTAGAATTTTAATTGCTATTACTTTGAAATTTTGCCTTGTTGCCTACAGATGATTGAGTATTTTCTGTCAAACATGAAGTTGTTTTATGTTAGTCCAAAAAAAAAATAAAGGAAATTGAAGAAAAATTCAGTTTTTGGGTTACAGTAATAATAACATTGCTTAAGCAATGCAATAACTAGGATTAGTAAATTGAATGGGCATAGTTTGGTTAAAAAACTCATGAATTTTAATTTGGCTGATATTTCTACATTAGATTTATTTCGTATGTTATGTTATGTTTCGTAATTATGCTCGATGAGCATGTGTCAGTTTTGTTTTTTTTTTAGTTTTTTTACTTGATTTGATTCAAAGCTAAAAAAATGGGCGCCAGATGTAATATTTTTGACATTATTACATGGCAGGACCGAATGATGATAATAAAAAGTAAGAAGTTGCTTCAATATATCTGCCTGTTTACTTTTGGTATCGAGTACACCACTCCATTCCGGCAGAGGACTTACAGATCATATGGACAGGATGTTATCGGTAGATATACCGACTGGACATCCATGTTGGATGTCCAAGTAGTGACTCGAACCCACGATCCTGAGATTAAGAGACTCAAGCTCTACCAACTAAACTACACGGCCACTGGAAAAGACGTTCCATGGTTCCTTTAGGTATCGGAAATTTCTATTTTCAATCTCAAAAATACGTATCATAATTTGTCGTCTTTGCAAAAATCAAGATACAAGCTTTTGCCACCGGTTGGAATATAAACCCATTCGAAGTTCAAATTCGAGTTTTTTAGTTTTTTTTTTTTTTCAATATATTAATTAGAGAATCTAATCAATGATACAATCGATTACTTGAGGATAAAAAATTTATCTTATAAGTATAAACTTCTTTTGCCACCAAATCATTATGCTGCCTTTTTTCCTAGAGCTAACGATTCTTGAAAGAATAACAATGTCATCAGTCATTCCTTGAAGAAACGTCCGTTAATGTTATATTATGGCTATTTAGAGGTTTAGGATAATTAAAAAATATGGCATTTGACTTTCATAAAATTAAACTCAAATGATGTGGAAATTATTGAAATAAACAAACATTCAAAATGTTTTAAATTTTGACTTCTTTAGACATAAAAAAGACAAAATACTAAACATTTATTTTATCAACCCATAACATGACAACTTTAAATGGCAAGACTGGCACCGTTTGAAATTGATATTGTATAGTCATTTGGCCGACAATCCAGTGCTTCAATCGTATAGAATAAATACGTATGCCGAATAGAAAGATATGCAAATATGGAGCGACAAAAACTTAACAGTTTTTTACGAAATTTATTTTGTACGCGAAAAAGGGTATTTTTACAAAATCAATTTTTTGGCACGCTAAACAATATTCACTTGCGTTTACTGCTCTAGGATCTTATATGCGGTTGCACCAGCACAAAATCACAGATATCGTCTGTAATAGACACAATATTCAAAAGATTTTTCGATATAGCAAATAATTGGATCATACTGTATATATATTTCCAATCAAAGCGAAAGCGGATTTATTCCCAATAAACATATCTTTTGATGCATCCTTATTTTATACGAATACAAAAACTCAAATATTTGTGAAAACGTGAGTTACTTTTTAACAATTTCTTTGTTTATTATTCTTTTATTTCTTATTTATTTGTTTGTTGTATTTGTAATAACCAAATATGTACTGGACGTTATTTTTTAAGAAAATGAACAACCAATTTTAGATTTGTTCTACATCAAAGAATAAGAATTTGATTGTAAGAGATGTTACGGATTGAGAAAACGAAATACAAAAGTGAATGTGATATTTAGTAGAATACTTGTTGTTGGTGGTCCTTAATAGGGATAATATAAATAACGCTATAACGTGTTTGAATTTTCAAACAGGGCGTTTCAAAGGAACTAATGGCTGAAAATATTTGTTCATGTGAGCATGCATTTATACGTAACTTGGCACCGGATAGCCTTTTCAAAAGTCTAGAGAAATTTTTTTTGTTGTTCAAAATTATCAAACCTTCAAACAAAGGGGGAAAATACAATTTTTGTCCAAATAAAAATAAAAACGATAAACGATTAAAAAACAATATTTGTTTTATAATTGAAAAAAATTTTAATTAAAAAATTTAAACTTAATCCTGCAATTTTCAGCTCATTATTTCGTTGTTAAATTTGTTGACCTCAAACACAAAATCCCAATTTTAAACTTAGTTTTAAAGTTTAATGGGAATTATATTTACTTTATTTAGCAAAGTATTGTACCTTGTACTTGTTATTTGATATTAAAGTTTTAATCTTTGTTCATCTCAAATTTACATTTCCATTTTCTTTTGGGTGAAGAACGGTTTAAAATGGTACATTAACTACACAAGTCTTCGATATAAACCATTAATAGTTCGTTTACTCATTTAATTTTAGGTTTTACACATTGGATTGCAGTATGTTCCGTAAGGTTGCAGCAAACATTTTGTTTATCATTTATTACTTAAGTTTTCTTCTCCACGTTTCATATTCAACAGACATTGATTGTGCAATCCCTGTCATCAATCATAAGGTAGTTGAGATACATTTCTGATTTTCAAAGTTACGGCTTCTATCTGGATCGAGAATTCAACCTTGATTTTATTACACATATCTTTTGTTTAGAAGGTTTATGTTTTTTTAACGGTTTGGAATTGTGACTAAACAGCTTCACCTTAAGAGATTTTTTTACTTTGTTTTTCCTCCCGTTTCAAATTCTGAGTACACTTTGTACAGTACCAAAGTTTGTCTCATCATTCTTCTTATTGTCGGTTTATCATTGCTATCTCGTATTGGTTTATTGACTTTATTTGCTTTGTTAGCTACTCAACTTGGCAACTTGCTTTATGTGGTAGTTTATATGAAGTTAAATATTTCTTTATGGAGTAAGCCAGAGACACAATTTCAATTCAATTCGAAGTAAAACTGTTTCAACAAATGATCTAAACAATTTCACAGTACGAGAGAATATAAAGTTGCTCGGCATTACAATCCAAAATTATTTGTTAAGAAAAAGATCATTATATTCTGATCTAGGTCGAGGTTCATGTTCATGTTTAAAAATAGATAACTCTGTGCTGAGCCATCCTTTGTTAAATATGTTTTGAGTGTAAGGAAGTTAAATATGTTTTGGCTGTAAAAAAGTGCGCATTCCTTTCAAATCTTGCACTTAATCTTGATATTATGTGTTCATAAACGTTAACTAAACAAAACTGTCGTATCAACTTATCACACGCGAATTGGACTATTAGCTTAGTTTTCTGTTCACTTATACAAAAATTTAAATTTTTAAATACAAAAAAAAATGCGAATAATGATTGTGTGTGGGATAATTTTATTTTTATAAATCTCCACACACTATCATTTTCTTTTTTTAAAAATAAGATTTTGAAGAATGATTGTTTGTTTTGAAATCAAAGTCATGACATGACGCCTTCTTTAAAAATACAATTTTCTTTTGGAATGCAAGAGGTGGACGCACGACGTAAATATTTCTTGAAATTGTTTGGTAAAACTTGGTGCCAAGAAATTAAAAATGGTTTTTGTTTGTGTTCCCACCAATAATTTTTTTTAATGATGAAATATGCAAATTCTTTCAAAAATAAATGTATATACTATAGTTTTTTTTAGAAATTTGTTTGTGTTTTTTTTTCTTAAATTATTCATTCTTAACAGACTTCTGACGCAAATGTTTTCAATAATTTTTGATAAACCGCCAAATTTTCAATTACTTTTATTTTTATCTATTTTCAGAGTAACAAACCTATAATGGAAAAGAGAAGGCGTGCGAGGATAAATAATTGTTTAAATGAATTAAAAACCTTGATTTTGGATGCAATGAAGAAAGATGTATGTATAGTAATGCAAGATTAAATTATGAATTGAGTACATTGTGTGTTTATTTTTTGCTTACAGCCTGCGCGTCATTCAAAACTGGAAAAGGCGGATATATTGGAAATGACAGTTAAACATTTTGAAAATGTTCAAAAACAGCAAGCGGCAATAACACAAGCTGTTGACCCAAATGTGTTGAATAAGTTTAAAGCTGGCTTTACCGATTGTGCGAACGAAGTAAGTCGATTTCCAGGCATTGATCCAGTTATTAAGCGTCGATTATTACAACATCTTAGTAATTGTATAAACGGAGTTAAAACAGAAATACAAATTCAACCATTACGGCAGCAATCTCCTGTAACAGTTAACCAACCTATATTGCCTTTAAATGCAGTTAAAGTTCGTATACTTTCGCCATCGCCAAATTCTGTTGAACAAGAACAACAATTGCAATCTCCCATTACGCATCATTTTTCACAAATTACCTCGACGGTAAACGGATACTTTTTAACAAATGAAAGCGGAACAGGAATACAGTTAATTCCAACCAAATTATCGAACGGAAATATTGCATTTGTTTTACCACAAACTGTACAATCTGCTCCACTTCCCATGTTAATACCGATTCCTACGAGAACATCATCAACAGCATCAGCCGCATCAAATACATCATCCAACTATGATCGAATATTAAATGAAGATTTAATCACTCCAAACAACTGTTATATACCTCAGCTATCAAACACCACAGTAAATAATCAAACTCGTTCCTTTAGTCCGGTGCCACTTTCCTTAGTCATCAAAAAAGTGTATAATACAGTTACACCCGATGAAAAACCTTGGCGGCCATGGTAGAAATAAGCTTTTGTACGAAACAATTGAAATAGGATTGAAAATCTGAAACTAAATAATCGAAGGGTGGCAAAGACGATATTGTTCCCTTTATTATTATTTATTCAACTTTTCTGCACAATATTAAAAAAAAATAACGTTTTTATTAATAATTGAATGATATTGATTGTTTTGGTTTTTCTTATATAATTAAATCAATTGATCGATCGCAGACGATTTTGTTTTGGATTTTTATCTTGCTGTTATTAAGTGCATATATAGTTCAAACACCATCGACGAATTTTAATTATTAAAACAAAATCCATTAAAACGGAAATTTCAAATACGCCGAAGATGATCCGACTATATATAATTAAAAAACAAAACATATAAATAATAATATATAAATCGATCTTGGAAAGACAAAATATACAAATATGTATGTATATATAGGTTTTATCTCGAAATAAAATCACGTGCAACCAACGCAGCGTTGTTGGGTAGAATAAAAAATAAATAAAAATCATTAAAATTAAATTGGCACGAGGCAATGTAAATATTTAAATACTAATTTTTTTTTATTTATTAAATATTTGTTTTTATTTTGTGATTCTGGAATAGATAGCCTTGAATTTTATAATAATTATTAATCGGTTCGCTGATTGGTTTTAGCATTTTGTTTTTGTAGTTTGCCAAATAATAATTCAACCGAACAAAATATGATATAATTAATTTTTTTTATGTTTATTTCCTCATCATATTTTAAAGATAAACATTTTACTATATAGAAAACTATAACAATAGTATTTGCATTTAACGATCATTCATATCAGTATTTTCAATTTAAAAACGTGACATATTTCAATTGTTTTAATTATTTTAATATTTAAATGTTTAATCGCATTTGAGTGCCTTAAGACTATATTTATATTATAAAAAGTATGCGACATATTTTCATACACATGAAAAATCTAACATTAAATGTAGTAAGTTATTGACAGCTGTGAATAGTTTTATTGATTAAAACATAATTTTAATTATATGTTAAGTATCCTCTTAACATATCTATTGTTACTGACTAATAATTCAATTAAGAAAAGTGATTTTTAGTAATATTTATATATTTCATATTAATTTAAATAAATATTTTTTTATGTATATAATCAATTACTAATTAAATTTATATAAACAATATAATATATTGTGATGTATCTGATTTATTTTGGTATACAAAAATGCGACATGATCACATTTGTCTTCCATATAAAAATTATATACTTATATGTCGCAAAAATATATTTTAAAAAAATTTATTACTTTGTTGTTGAAATGTGTTTTTATAAATATTTGATTGTAAGTAGTTAAACTGTTTTTTGTTTTGTTAAATATTTTATAGTATAAATAAACTAAGGAAATGAAGAATTTCAAAACAAACAAAAAATTGCATACCATTTTGGTTGGAAAATATATGAAATAAACTAAAAAATATAAATACTAATTTAAAAGAAATAAATAAATAAAGAAAATAAAAATGCTTGTAATATTTTTATTTAGACCACTTTGATTCATTCGTCTTTGATTAAATCTGTCGCACTCCTTTGGTTTGCACTTACTTGAAAGTTGACTATTTTGGTTGGTTGAAATTCTTCTCTAGTGTTTTGAATTTTGTGTGTCAAGGAAAATTAAAGCAACAAAACTGAAAGATAATAAAAGTTTGACTTGGAGCCAAAAGGATCTAGCTGGTTTATTTGATTTATATTTGTCACAATTGCTTACTTTAATTGCTAACTATTGTTTCGAATTCGAAATCTATTTTGTTCAGTGTAAGATATTGTATTACAGTTCCTTAAAGAAGGACATTTGTATAGTAAAGCAGGACGGAAGACATTCTTGCTCCTCCCAAAAGGAAAACATGGGACAACCCTAATTGTGGTGATTGGTAAAGTAAAAATACTCACACGAACACATTTTAAACGTTGAACTTTAATGACAAATTGTATATTAATTTCTTTCATTTCATTTCATTTTGTGTTTCAAAAGAAGGTCAAGTAGCCACTACCGTGTGCATTTTTAAATAATTATGTAAGTACTATCTGTATAACCATTGCTTGAAACATTTTAATTTCTCAGGACGTATTTACTTAAATTTGCTGTAATGAAACTTCACCTACGGAAAACTTTTATTAGTAAACTGTAAACTGTATTTATTTATAAAATATATTAGTTTTGTTGTTCCTCTTACCCTAAACAGAAATCAAATTAAAACAAAAGAATTAAAAAATTATTTTTTTTCACTAATTTCGAAAATAAAATATCCAAGAGACTGATTTCGTACGCGCGACCGGTCGTGTGCAGTGTGAGGAATCCGAATGAAACCGAATCTAGTATATTTGAATAAAAAAAATAATTTTTTATTTATAAATTTATATTTGACTGCGATCTTCAAATCTGCGAATCGAATTGGAAAATATTAAACAAAATAAAATCATAGCCCGTGGCATTGTATATTCATGTTTTCAGTATTCTTAAATAGAATAGATACGTTTCGTTAAATTTTTTCATTATTTTGCTTTATGTATGAATAGTTTTTAACTATAAAATTATATTTATTTTTCAAAAAAAAGGGACATTAAATACGAATATTTAGATAGTAAAAATGAGGTCACGTTATGCATCGTGATTTATAATGAAATACAATGACTGAGTGATTTTTAATAGGATGGTTGATACAGATTTAATTTTACGTTTTACCCAGTTACTGGAACTGTGTTTAGTAATTCATTTGAAAAACTTTAAAGTGGCTATACGTTCTGATGGGTTCATGTGAAGCGATACTAGTTTGAAATTTAAATAACCGTATAATATTCCTTAGTTATTTGCTTTGACGAAGAAGTTTGAACTATAACTTTATGTGTGGGGTCAATCAATGAGAAAGGCAGAGTGCTTCTCATAATTAACGAATATTAAAATTACTTTTATTATATGTTAAGATTTATCCAAAGTAACAGGAACTACAGTCTTCCCCGAATATAAGAACTAGTCCTTATATTTGAATGAGGTGTCATTTTGTTATATTTAAAAAGTTAATACAAAATTTTCGAATCGAGCTTTCGAATAAAAGATCCACTTCTTATATTTGAATGTGGGAAAAAATTTTTTTAGTTCTGTAACATAACTTTTATTAAAATTCAGGATAATAATATAATATACGAACCAAACACGCAGGCTCTACGGTCCATAGCGCCGTGTCCGAGTTCGGTCTCATAACAACTATTTCATAAACCTTTCTGCAAGTTTAATAAAATATAAAACCAACTTATTGGTGACAGTTTGATCGTGCCAGCCTCTACAGTTTCAGAGCCAAAAATCCTAGCTCTGACACTAGCAAAGGCTGGACATACGCACAGAAAGTACTCCAAATCTACCTCCTCTTCAAGACAACACTCACACATAGGACTTTCTCTGAGTCCCATGGTAAAAAGGTGTTTATTTAGATCTCCAAATCCTGTAAGGACACCGACCACAGTGCTGAGAGTTTTCCTCTTCAGACTTAAAAGAAAATTAACATTTTTATCTGAAATGCTAAAAAATATTTTTCTTTGCCTGCCTGTTGATGACGCATTCCACAAGGCCTTCATCTTGAGGTCAGCATTCACCTTTAATAGTGACAAGGCAAACGTTTTGGATAAACCTTAGGCGGGTTCTGAACCTGAGTATTTCATGTCCGCTCCAGACCTTGCAAGTTTATCCGCTTTTATGTTGCCCGGAATGCCACTATGACCTGGAACCCATCGCAAAGTGATAGTGTTGTGTTGCGCAATCCTACAAAGATTTTTCCTCCACTCATAGAAGAGCTTGGAAGAAGTCTCGGAGTTTACCAGTGCTTTGATTGCTGTTTGGCTTTCCGAACAGATGAAGTTTTTTTCCCTTGCAGACGCAGACGAGTTATTACATGCTTGCATTCAATGAAAGCATAGAACTTCGCTTGAAGAACAGTACAAAACCGTCCAAGCGGAAGTTTCGTGCTGCTTATGACATTATCTGCTTCCAGGTACACGCCAGCTCCTGCATTTCCATTCAACAGTGAGTATAGCAAACATAAATCTCGCTAGAGGACCGTTCGGACCAAGTTCCCTCACATTCCTCTCTAGAAGAGATGACCAGTTCAGCTGGCTTCTCAAAGTTATATACTTTGGTCATGACGTCACTATGCATATCTATTTCAGGACAATCTGTATGTAGTCTATCAAGTATTTGACCATGACCGCATGTTTGCCCTCTGTTTACCCACGTCCCTGCCACATGCAGTCTGTAGACAGCTCTTTTAACCATGTACTCTACATGTAGATGTAAAGGAGCCAGACCCAACATGGCTTCCAACAGCAGTGTTGGTGTGGTACGCATTGAGCGACTAATACCTACACATGCCATTCTCTGAATTTTATTTAATCTAGCACAGACGTATTGTTTATCCGTCTTTGGCCACCAGAAAACACATGCAAAAACAAGTGTTTGTCTGATTATTGCTCTGTATATCCATAGGATCATTTTGGGACTAAGGCCCCAATAACGACCGAAGGACTGACAGCATTGCCAAAAAGAAATGACAAACTTATCAATCTTTTTTATTAAATAAGTATTCCAATTTAACCTTTTGTCGAGAATAATGCCCAGAAACTTAGCCTCATCTGAGTAGCTTAACTGCATACTGAAAATATACAAACTTAGTGTTGCAGGCATTTTTCTCTTGTTGGTAAATAAAACTACCTGTGATTTGGAAGGATGGGCTGAAAGTCCTTGCTCCCCACACCACTCTTCAACCACCTTCAGTGAATTTTGCATCTGATCCACCAGAGTGCGAAGATCTTTCTTTCTCAATTGCCAGGCAATATCATCAATGTAACTCTGAGAATAGAGTCCCGATTGATACAGTCGCTTAAAAAGACTATCAGCTACCAAAGTCCACAGAAGAGGTGAGAGAACACCGTCCTGTGGAAAACCTAGTTTGACTGAAACTGAAACAGTAGTATTACCCATTTCAACAAAGGCAATGCGACAGCTTAACATAGACACAACCCAATTAGAAATCGTGCTACTAATTCCATGTAGAGATTGCGCAGTCCCGATTGATTCGAAGATTGTATTATCAAAAGCACCTTCTATATCTAAAAAACACCCAAAGCGAATTCTTTGGCATCCAGTGCCCTTTCAATTTTACTCACTAGATGATGCGCAGCTGTTTCCACCTATTGCCTAATCTGGTATGCATGCTGATTGGTACTTAGTGGAAACTGTAGTAAGGCATTGCCCCTTATGTAACGGTCAACCAGTCTTTCCAGAGTTTTGAAGACAAAGGAGTTGATACTTATTGGCCGAAATGACTTGGCTTCACTGTAGTTGTTTTTACCTGGTTTTGGTATGAAAACAACTCTAGCTTTCCGCCACGTTTCTGGGACATAGCCATATGCTAGACATGCCCTATATAAATTTAACAGTGATTCAATGAGGCAATGCACATTATTCTGTAGCATGCATGGATAGATTCCATCAGGACCAGGCGACTTAAGGGGTTGAAGGAATCTATGGTCCATTTCAGAGATCTTCGGTTCACCACATTTCCAGCCAAGATCCAACTGTCTTTATTTGGAGTTACAGTTCGTTGTTCTTTCATATCCGCAGAGATACTGCTACCCGGAAAATGTGTACAAAGCATATGTTGTGCTGTTTCTTCCACAGATTCCGTATATCTACCATTTGGCATAAGCAGTAAGCCCGGTTGGTATTTGGGTTCTTTTGAGAGTGCTTTGTAAACCCTAACTGCCACAGGATAACTCTCAATTCATTCACAAAATTTCTTCTAAGCACTTGTGACGATAGCCTTGAGTAGTTCAACCCCAAAGAGAAGACAAATACCCATTACTATACCACAGACCTTCCAGTAGATGCATCCACGCAGTTTTGTTTATGCCGCTAGCAAACAGTGGTGAATTTGGGGGGGTAGTTTGTGGTCCACTGGATGGTTATATTTTAACTGCTTTGATTTGAAGAAAAAAAAAAACTTAGAGATCATCTAATTCTAATAATAATTTAACCTTGCTATCGAATTTGACTAATAATTTGGAATAACTTAAAAATATAAAAATTAATGAACCTAATGATCACTAGAGATTACCACGAAATCACTTTGTCCCCATCTTCCACACCTAAAATTCTCTCTCTCCCTAACTCACATTGAACTGCTTACTTCATGACTGCATGAGGACAACACGTAAACATGATTATATTATTACTCACGACCTTAGCAATAGCGTTAAATATTTCACGGCTCCGAAAAGACAATAATATACCTATTAGAAAAAAAACATTTATATAAAAAAAAACCATATAAGTATAGCTAAATAAATAATAGAAATAAAAAAGTATACAAAAGAATGATCAAGTTAGTAAATTAAATAATTACAGTAACAGATAAAAATAAAATAATTACTGCGATTCGTATGTAATAAATTTTCCGTGATATCGGTAAATTTGCTGATTATAACATCTCTTCCTTTTGCGTCTATATTCAATAATCCTTTCTTCGGCTTGATGATTGCAATTATACGTATACAGACAGTACTTGTTGGTATATACATAATAGTACTGATAATGATGTTTCCTCTCTTGAACAAACTTTTCCCAATATTGTATGGAATCAAAAAAACGGTGAAGATGATAACTGGTGGTCTATACAATCAAATTCAACTGACGCATATTTATTTGTTTCCATGCATTACCACAAAGTTGAAACTGAACCATTTGTTTACTAATATTTAAATATCATTGTCATCAAACTATTATCCAATGAAAATATTAATCACATCATATAGATATGAATCACACAAAAAAATGAAGATGATAACTGGTAAGTTACAAGACAATACAGTATTCAAGATAATAAACTCAACTGACTCAAATATATTTTTACGAATTAACAAATTTTTATTAGCATCAATCCAATTAAACACTTTGTTTATTAATATTAAACTATCACCTACTGAAAATAGTTATCAATCAATTATGTTTATTGTTTTCTTTCTTTAGAAATTATGTTTTTTTTTATGCTTATCATTATCAAAAGTATTATTTAAACATATTTATCTGCATTAGCACAAATTTTAAAACTGAACAATTTATTAAGCAATATTAAAATATCATTATTAGCAAACTATTATCTAATGAAAATTTTAATTTTTTTAATATCACTATTCAATTTGATTTTTCTTTTAATCAACTAAGTATTATTACCGTCTTTTCGAAAAATTCTTTACTTAGTTTAGTTTTTTTATATGATGCTGTTTATTAAAACAAAATTTATATTGTTTTTGGTTGTCCTCATTCAACCAAGTCTCACAGAACAGTCCTATTTCCAAATTATTTATTTAAAATTTAATTTCGCTACGGGACAAACATGTTCAATAAAAATGAGAAAAACAAGAAGGTCATCGAATTCAATAAAAAAATAATTACAAATTTATCTGGTACCAATATAATGTTAGTACATGTTTTTGTTTAATTTATAATCTTAAAATTTTGCAGTGGTTTTAAACTCATTTTTGGAAATATCCTTAGAGTCAACGATTAAATCGTAACACACTCTCTCTAGCACTCCGAATACTGTATTTATATTCCCTCCGAGTATCACGATAAGTGATCCAGTCATCGGTATTATTTGTTTGCTTAGCTTTCTTTAAAAGCTTCCTGATTGTAGATCTCAGCTTTTTCAGTTTTCTATTCCACCAAGGTGAATGTTCTTCAAGATGAAACAACCTATGTGGACAATATTCTTCAAAAGCCTTGACCATACACACTTGAATCCGATTCGCAACAATTTCCATGTCTTGTGCACACTTGATGATCTAAGCACAACACTATCACTCTAACTAGATCTAGACACAACACTAACACTGTAATTATCACAGATTTATCGTATTCACGTTGTATTTACACTTCACTTCACCGGTACACAGGATTATTGATTATTAAATCTAGTTTGCACAAAAAAATGACATTGGAAAAAAAATAAACAAAAGTCGACCGCATCGGTTGAAAGTTGAAATCAAACAACAGAGTAACCCTATCACTTACGAACATCCATTTTGATTTTAAATTAAAAAATTAAAGATACAAATATAATACTTTAAAATTTGCTTTATGCTAAAATTTTACTTCCTTCATCTGTCATAAATTGATTTGTTGTGACAAACTTTGGGGGTTCCCTACAATTATTTTACAGCAAACTTTTAAGTCAGGAAACAATAAAATTTTGCCTTAAAACTTGTTTCAAAATAATTGTATACAATTATTCGTCTATAAGGTCGTTCAATAAGTCCGTAGGATAAGTAAGAAAAAAACAATATTTTGACAAAACTCGATTTTTTTATTCAACATAGTTGCCTTCGAGGGCGATACAACGAGTATAGCGATTTTCCAACTTTTCTATACCAATTTTATAGTACGATTTCTCTTTCTCGTCAAAATAGGCCTCAGTTTCAGCGATTACTTCATCATTGGACTTAAATTTCTTTCCAGCAAGCATTCTCTTGAGATCTGAAAACAGGAAAAAGTCGCTGGGGGCTAAATCTGGAGAATATGGTGGGTGGGTAAGCAATTCAAAGCCCAATTCATTCAATTTTGCCATCGTTTTCATCGATCTGTGACACGGTGCATTATCTTGGTGAAACAAATGTATGTGAAGTTAGCCCGTTTTTCATCCCGTAAAAATGCGATGGCAACACTAAAAATTGATATCATGACACTTTCAACTGTCAGCCCAAAAATTATACTCTCAGCCCAGAAAAATAACTATCGCGACAGTTTTGTGTGAAATTAACTTATGAAGTTAACTATTAATTAATGAAGGTTTAATTAATATAACGAGATTTTTGCAAAATTTTTTACCTTTGTGAAGTTAGCCCGTAATTCTATCCCGTAAAACAAGGAAAGTTTCATATGGTAATAATATTTGAAAACTTTATGCTATCATGATAGTTTATTTGAGTTTTATTACGAAACAATGCTATTTTACTTATTTATTAATTAAATTCAATTTTCAGTTAAAACTAATTTTTATTCAAATAACCTATTATAAAATGATTCCTCTAAAAATCTGCAACAAAACAATAACATCAACTACTTCAATTAATTTTGTTTTTACTATATGCTACTCTCAGCCCGTTTTTTCTGTCACGACAGTCGACAGTGAAGTTAGCCCGTAATTTTATCCATTGAAACAAGGAGAGTTTTATGTGTTAATAATTTTAGAAAATTTTATGCTATCATTATAGTTTATTTGGGTTTTATTGGGAAACAATGCTATTTACTTATTCATTAATTAAATTCAATTGTCGGTGAAGTTAGCCCAGAATTCTATCACCGTAATAGAATCCCTGTGGTAACTGCACAATATGGGTAAAGGATCAAGAATATAAAATTTGATTTTTCCATTATCCGATTTCTGCGGAAAGCGGTTAAATCTAGATTATTTCTCAAAACTTTGGAGTAAATTGTCATTTTTGAGAATTTTTCAGTGTAGCGATACAGACGCAAGTAGACTGAAAACTAGTTGCTGGCCGGAAACTGTGGTACCTGCAAAAAACAGGTAAAGGTTCAATAATGTGTTATTTGATTTTTCTATTACCAAATATCTGCTCCGAAATTAGAATCAATTCTCCGAACTTTGGAGTTAAATCTAGAATTGTCATTTTTGAGAATTTTTCATTGTAGCGATACAGACGCTTTTAGGCTACAAACTAGTTGCTGGCCGAGAACTGTGGTACCTGCAGTAAAAATGCAAAGGTTTCATTATATGTAATATAATTTTTTCATTCCCAAAAAACTGCTGTGAAATCTGAATAAATTCTCCGAACTTTGTTGTAAATTGTCATTTTTGACAATTTTTCATTGTAGCGATACAGATGCTTTTGGGCTACAAACTAGTTGCTGGCCGGGAACTGTGGTACACGTACAAAAAATGCAAAGGTTTATAAATATGTAATATGATGTTTTTATTCCCAAAAAACTGCTGTGAAATCTGAATAAATTCTCTGAACTTTGGAGTAAATTGTGATTTTTGAGAATTTTTCATTGTAGCGACACAGACGCTTTTAGCCTACAAACTGGTTGCTGGCCGGGAACTGTGGTACCCGCATGAAAAATTCGAAGGTTCAATTATATGTAATAAGATTGTTTTATCCCGAATATCTGCTGTGAAATCAGAATAAATTCTCCGAACTTTGGAGTCATTTGTCATTTTTGAGAATTTTTCATTGTAGCGATACAAACACTTTTGGGCTATAAACTGGTTGCTGGCCGGGGATTGTGGTACCTGGACTAAAAATGCAGAGATTCAATTATATATAATATGATTTTTTTAGTCCAAAATAACTGCTGTGAAATCTGAATAAATTCTCCGAACTTTGGAGTAAACTGTCATTTTTGAGAATTTTTTATTGTAGCGATACAGACCTTTTTGGGCTACAAACAAGTTGCTGGCCGGGAACTAAGGTACACGCACACAAAACGCGAAGGTTTGTTTATATGTAATATGATATTTTCATTCCCAAGAAACTGCTGTGAAATCTGAATAAATTCTCCGAACTTTGGAGTAAATTGTCATTTTTGAGAATTTTTCATTGTAGCAATACAGACGCTTTTAGCCTAAAACTAGTTGCTGGCCGGGAACTATGGTACACGCACACAAAATGTGAAGGTTAAATTGTATGTTTTATGATTATTTCATGCCCGAAAAACTGCTGTGAAATCTGAATAAATCTCCAAACTTTGGAGTAAACAGTCATTTATGAGAATTTTTCATTGTAGCAATACAGACGTTTTTTACCTACAAACTGGTTGTTGGCCGGGAGCTGAGGTACACGCACAAAAATTTCGAAGGTTCAGTTATATGTAATATGATTTTTTCATTCCCAAAAAACTGCTGTAAAGTTTGAATAAATTCTCCAAACTTTGAAGTAAATTTTCGTTTTTGAGAATTTTTCATTGTAGCGATACAGACGCTTTTGGGCTACAAACTAGTTGCTGGCCGGAAACTGTGGTACACGCACAAAAACTGTGAAGGTTCAATTGTATGTATTATGATTTTTTCATTTCCAAAAAACTGCTGTGAAATCTGAATAAATTCTCCAAACTTTGGAGTAAATTGTCATTTTTGAGAATTTTTCATTGTAGCAATACAGACGCTTTTAACCTACAAACTAGTTGTTGGCCGGGAACTGTGGTACCTGCAGTAAAAATGCAAAGGTTAATTTATATGTAATATGAATTTTTCGTTCCTAAATAACTGCTGTGAAATCTGAATAAATTCTCCGAACTTTTTAGTAAATTGTCATTTTTGAGAATTTTTCAGTGTAGCGATACAGACGCTTTCAGCCTGAAAACTAGTTGCTGGCCGGGAACTGTGGTACACGCACACAAAATGCGCAAGTTCAGTTGTATGTTATATGATTTTTTCATTCCCAAAAAACTGCTGTGAAATCTGAATAAATTCTCCGAACTTTGTTGTAAATTGTCATTTTTGAGAATTTTTCATTGTAGCGATACAGACGCTTTTGGGCTAAAAACTAGTTGCTGGCCGGGAAATGTAGTATCTGCACGATAAATGCAAAGGTTTAATGATATGTAATATGATTTTTTCATTCCCAAAAAACTGCTGTGAAATCAGAATAAATTCTCCCAACTTTGGAGTAAATTGTCATTTTTGAGAATTTTTCAATGTAGCGACACATACTTTCTTGGCCTACAAACTAGTTGCTGGCCGGGAATTGTGGTACACGCACAACAAATGCAAAGGTTTAATAATTTGTAATATGATTGTTTTATTCCCAAAAAACTGCTGTGAAATCTGAATAAATTCTCCCAACTTTGGAGTAAATTGTGATTTTTGAGAATTTTTCATTGTAGCGACACAGACGGACGCTTTTGGGCTACAAGCTAGTTCTTGTCCGGAAATTGAGGTAACCGTTTGAAAAATTCGAAGATTCAATTATATGTAATAAAATTTTTTTGTTCCCAAATATCTGCTGTGAAATCAAAATAAATTCTCCGAACTTTGGAGTAAATTGTCATTTTTGAGAATTTTTCATTGTAGCGATACAGACGCTTTTAGCTTACAAACTAGTTGTTGGCCGGAAACTGTGGTACACGCACACAATATGCGAAAGTTCAATTGTATGTAATAAAATTTTTACATGCCCAAAAAACTGCTGTGAAATCTGAATAAATTATCCAATCTTTGAAGTAAATTGTCATTTTTGAGAATTTTTCATTGTAGCGATACAGACGCTTTCGGGCTACAAACAAGTTGCTGGCCGGGAACTAAAGTATACGCACAAAAATGAGATGGTTCAATTGTATGTTATATGATTTTTTTATTCCCAAAAAACTGCTGTGAAATCTGAATAAATTCTCCGAACTTTGGAGTAAATTGTCATTTTTGAGAATTTTTTATTGTAGCGATAAAGACGCTTTTAGCCTACAAACTAGTTGCTGGCCGGGAACTGTGGTACCCGCATAAAAAATTCGAAGGTTCAATTATATGTACTAAGATTGTTTTTTTCCCAAATATCTGCTGTGAAATCAGAATAAATTCTCCGAACTTTGGTGTAAATTGTCATTTTTGAGAATTTTTGTTTTTACGATACTGACGCTTTTGGGCTACAAACTGATTGCTGGCCGGGAATTGTGGTACCTGCACTAAAAATGCAAAGATACAATTATGTATAATATGATTTTTTTATTCCCAAATAACTGCTGTGAAATTTGAATAAATTCTCCGAACTTTTGAGTAAATTGTCATTTTTGAGAATTTTTCATTGTAGCGATACAGACGCTTTTAGCCTACAAACTAGTAGCTGGCCGGATCTTGTGGTACATGCACAAAGAATGCGAAAATTTAATTGAATGTAATATGATTTTTTCATTCCCAAAAAACTGCTGTGAAATCTGAATAAATTCAACAAACTTTGGAGTAAATTGTCATTTTTGAGAATTTTTTATTGTAGCGATGCAGACGCTTTTAGCCTGAAAACTAGTAGCTGGCCGGGAACTGTGCTACACGCACAAAAAATGCAAAGGTTTAATTGTATCTAATAAAAGTTTTTCATTCCCAAAAAACTGCTGTGAAATCTGAATAGTTTCTCCGAACTTTGGAGTAAACAGTCATTTTTGAGAATTTTTCATTGTAGCAATACAGACGCTTTTGGGCTACAAACTAGTTGCTGCCCGGGAATTGTTGTACATGCACAAAAATTGCAAAGGTTTAGTTGTATGTAATATGATTTTTTTATTCCCAAAACACTGCTGTGAAATTTAAATAAATTCTCCGAGCTTTGGAGTAAATTGTCATTTTTGAGAATTTTTCATTGTAGCAATACAGACGCTTTTGGGCTACAAACTAGTTGCTGGCCGGGAACTGGGCTACACGCACAAAAAATGCAAAGGTTTAATTGTATCTAATAAAAGTTTTTCATTCCCAAAAAACTGCTGTGAAATCTGAATAGTTTTTCCGAACTTTGGAGTAAATTGTCATTTTTGAGAATTTTTCATTGTAGCGATACAGACGCTTTTGGGCTACAAACTGGTTGCTGGCCGGGAACTATGGTAAACGCACAAAAAATGCAAAGGTTTAATTGTATTTAATAAAAGTTTTTCATTCCCAAAAAACTGCTGTGAAATCTGAATAGTTTCTCCGAACTTTGGAGTAAATTGTCATTTTTGAGAATTTTTCATTGTAGCGATACAGACGCTTTTGGGCTACAAATTGGTTGCTGGCCGGGAACTATGGTAAACGCACAAAAAATGCGAAAGTTTAGTTGTATGTAATATGATTTTTTCGTTCCCAAATAACTGCTGTAAAATCTGAATAAATTCTCTGATCTTTGGAGTAAATTGTCATTGTTGAGAATTTTTTATTGTGGCGATACAGACGTTTTTGGGCTTCAAACAAATTGCTGGCCGGGAACTGTGGTGCAAGCACATAAAATGAGAAAGTTCAATTGTATGTTATATGATTTTTTCATTCCCAAAAAACTGCTGTGAAATCAGAATAAATTCTCCGAACTTTGGAGTAAATTGTCATTTTTGAGAATTTTTCATTGTAGCGACACAGACGCTTTTAGCCTACAAACTAGTTGCTGACCGGAAACTGTGGTACCCGCATGAAAAATTCGAAGGTTCAGTTATATGTTATAAGATTTTTTCATTCCCAAATATCTGCTGTGAAATCAGAATAAATTCTCCGAACTTTGGAGTAAATTGTCATTTTTGAGAATTTTTCATTTTTGCGATACTGACGCTTTTGGGCTACAAACTGGTTGCTGCCCGGGAACTGTGGTACCTGCACTAAAAATGCAAAGATACAATTATGTGTAATTTGACTTATTTATTCCCAAATAACTGCTGTGAAATTTGAACAAATGCTCCGAACTTTCGAGTAAATTGTGATTTTTGAGAATTTTTCATTGTAGCGATACAGACGCTTTTGGGCTACAAACTAGTTGCTGGCCGAGAACTGTGGTACCGCATGCGAAATTTGAAGGTTCAATGTTATATCAAAAGATGTTTTTATTCCCAAATATCTGCTGTGAAATCTGAATAAATTCTCCGAACTTTAGAGTAATTTGTCATTGTTGAGAATTTTTCATTGTAGCGATACTGACGCTTTTGGGCTACAAACTAGTTGCTGGCCGGGAACTGTAGTGCACGCACAAAAAATGCAAAGATTCAATCATATGTAATATGATTTTTTCATTTCCAAAAAACTGCTGTGAAGTTTGAATAAATTCTCCGAACTTTGGAGTAAATTGTCATTTTTGAGAATTTTTCATTGTAGCGATACAGACGTTTTTGGGCTACAAACTGGTTGCTGGCCGGGAACAAAGGTACACGCACAAAAAATGCAAAAGTTCAATTGTATGTAATATGATTTTTTTATTCCCAAAAAACTGCTGTGAAATCAGAATAAATTCTCCAAACTTTGGAGTAAATTGTCATTTTTGAGAATTTTTCATTGTAGCGATACAGACGCTTTTAGCCTACAAACTAGTTGCTGGCCGGGAACTGTGGTACCCGCATGAAAAATTCGATGGTTCAATTATATGTAATAAGATTTTTTCATTCCCAAATATCTGCTGTGAAATCAGAATAAAGTCTCCGCACTTTGGAGTAAATTGTCATTTTTGAGAATATTTCATTGTAGCGATACTGACGCTTTTGGGCTACAAACTGGTTGCTGGCCGGGAACTGTGGTACCTGCACTAAAAATGCAAAGATACAATTATGTGTAATATGATTTTTTTATTCCCAAATAACTGCTGTGAAATCTGAATAAATTCTCCGAACTTTCGAGTAAATGTTATTTTTGAGAATTTTTCATTGTAGCGATACAGACGCTTTTGGCCTACAAACTAGTTGCTGGCCGGAAACTGTGGTACACGCACAAAAAATGCAAAAGTTCAATTGTATGTAATATGAGTTTTTTATTCCCAAAAATCTGCTATGAAATCTGAATAAATTCTCCAAACTTTGGAGTAAATTGTCATTTTTGAGAATTTTTCATTGTAGCGATACAGACGCTTTTAGCCTACAAACTAGTTGCTGGCCGGGAACTGTGGTACCCGCACAAAAAATGCAAAGATACAATAATATGTAATAAGATATTTTCATTCCCAAATATCTGCTGTGAAATCAGAATAAATTCTCCGAACTTTGGAGTAAATTGTCATTTTTGAGAATTTTTCATTGTAGCGATACTGACGCTTTTGGGCTACAAACTGGTTGCTGGCTGGTAACTGTGGTACCTGCACTAAAAATGCAAAGATGCAAATATGTGTAATATGATTTTTTCATTCCCAAATAACTGCTGCGAAATCTGAATAAATTCTCCGAACTTTCGAGTAAATTGTCATTTTTGAGAATTTTTGTAACGATCCAGACGCTTTTGGGTTGAGAATTTTTCATTGTAGCGATACAGACGCTTTTGGGCTACAAACTAGCTGCTGGCCGGGAACTGTGCTACACACAAAAAAAATTGAAGGTTAAATTGTATGTAATATGATTTTTACATTCCCAAAAATCTGCTGTGAAATCAGAATAAATTCTCCGAACTTATGAGTAAATTGTCATTTTTGAGAATTTTTCATTGTAGCGATACAGACGCTTTTGGGCTATCAACTGGTTGTTGGCCGGGAAATGTGGTGCCTGCACTAAAAGTACAAAGATTCAATTAAATCATATATGACTTTTTCATTCCCAAATAACTGCTGTGAAATCTGAACAAATTCTCCGAACTTTGGAGTAAATTGTCATTTTTGAGAATTTTTCATTGTAGCGATACAGACGCTTTTAGCCTACAAACTAGTTGCTGGCCGGAAATTGTGGTATATGCACACAAAATGCGATGGTTCAATTGTATTTAATATGATTTTTTCATTCCCAAAAAACTGCTGTGAAATCTGAATAAATTCTCCCAACTATGGAGTAAATTGTCATTTTTGAGAATTTTTCAATGTAGCGATACAGACGCTTTTGGGCTACAAACTAAATGCTGGCCGGGAACTGTGATACACGCACAAAAAATGCAAAGATACAATTATATGTAATATGATTATTTCATTTCCAAAAAGCTGCTCTGCAGTTTGAATAAATTCCCCGAACTTTGGAGTAAATTGTCATTTTTGAGAATTTTTCATTGTAGCGATACAAACGCTTTTGGGCTGCAAACTAGTTGCCGGCCGGTAACTGTGCTACACGCACAAAAATTGCGAAAGTTAAATTGTATGTAATATGATTTTTTCATTCCCAAAAAACTGCTGTGAAATCAGAATAAAGTCTCCGAACTTTGGAGTAAATTGTCATTTTTGAGAATTTTTCATTGTAGCGATACAGACGCTTTTAGCCTACAAACTGGTTGCTGGCCGGGAACTGTGGTACACGCATGAAAAATTCGAAGGTTCAATTATATGTAATAAGATTTTTTCATTCCCAAATATCTGCTGTGAAATCAGAATAAATTCTCCGAACTTTGGAGTAAATTGTCATTTTTGAGAATTTTTCATTTTTGCGATACTGACGCTTTTGGGCTACAAACTGGTTGCTGGCCGGTAACTGTGGTACCTGCACTAAAAATGCAAAGATACAATTATGTGTAATATGATTTTTTTATTCCCAAATAACTGCTGTGAAATCTGAATAAATTTTCCGAAGTTTCGAGTAAATTGTCATTTTTGAGAATTTTTATTGTAGCGATACAGATGCTTTTAGCCTACAAACTAGTTGCTGGCCGGAAACTGTGGTACACGCACAAAAAATGCGGAAGTTCAATTGTATGTAATATGATTTTTTCATTCCCAAAAAACTGCTGTGAAATCTGAATAAATTCTCCGAACTTTGGAGTAAATTGTCATATTTGAGAATTTTTTATTGTAGCGATACAGACGCTTATAGCCCTGAAAACTAGTTGCTGGCCGGGAACTGGGCTACATGCAGAAAAACTTTGAAGGTTTAATATTATATAATATGATTTTTTCATTCCCAAAAAACTGCTGTGAAATCTGTATAAATTCTCCGAACTTTGGAGTAAATTGTCATTTTTGAGAATTTTTCATTGTAGCGATACAGACGCTTTTGGGCTACAAACTAGTTGCTGGCTGGGAACTGTGCTACACGCAAAAAAATTTGAAGGTTGAATCGTATGTAATATGATTTTTACATTCCCAAAAATCTGCTGTGAAATCAGAATAAATTCTCCGATCTTAGGAGTAAATTGTCATTTTTGAGAATTTTTCATTGTAGCGATACAGACGCTTTTGGGCTATCAACTGGTTGTTTGCCGGGAAATGTGGTGCCTGCACTAAAAAAAAAAGATTCAATCAAATCATATATGATTTTTTCATTCCCAAATAACTGCTGTGAAATCTGAATAAATTCTCCGAACTTTGGAGTAAATTGTCATTTTTGAGAATTTTTCATTGTAGCGATACAGACGCTTTTGGGCTACAAAGTAGTTGCTGGCCGGAAATTGTGGTATATGCACACAAAATGCGATGGTTCAATTGTATTTAATATGAATTTTTCATTCCCAAAAAACTGCTGTGAAATCTGAATAAATTCTTTCAACTATGGAGTAAATTGTCATTTTTGAGAACTCCAAAGTTCGGAGAATTTATTCAGAATTCACAGCAGTTATTTTGGAATGAAAAAATCATATTACATATAATTAAATCTTCGAATTTTTGGTGCAGGTACCACATTACCCGGCCAATAATCAGTTTATAGCCCAAAAGCGTCTGTATCGCTACACTGAAAAATTCTCAAAAATGACAATTTATTTAGATTTCTTAACAGTTAGTTGGGAATGAAAAAATCATATTACATATAAATAAACCTTCGCATTTTTTTTGCGTGTACCAAAGTTCCCGGCCAGCAACTAGTTTGTAGACCAAAAGCGTCTGTATCGCTACAATGAAAAATTCTCAAAAATGACAATTTACTCCAAAGTTCGGAGAATTTATTCTGATTTCACAGCAGTTTTTTGGGAATGAAAAAATCATATTACATACAATTGAACTTCCGCATTTCTTGTGCGTGTAGCACAGTTCCCGGCCAGCAACTAGTTTGCAGCCCAAAAGCGTCTGTATCGCTACAATGAAAAATTCTCAAAAATGACAATTTACTCCGAAGTTCGGGGAATTTATTCAAACTTCACAGCAGCTTTTTGGAAATGAAAAAATCATATTACATATAATTGTATCTTTGCATTTTTCGTGCGTGTATCACAGTTCCCGGCCAGCAACTAGTTTGTAGCCCAAAAGCGTCTGTATCGCTACATTGAAAAATTCTCAAAAATGACAATTTACTCCAAAGTTGGGAGAATTTATTCAGATTTCGCAGCAGTTTTTTGGGAATGAAAAAATCATATTAAATACAATTGAACCATCGCATTTTGTGTGCATATACCTCAATTTCCGGCCAGCAACTAGTTTGTAGCCCAAAAGCGTCTGTATCGCTACAATAAAAAATTCTCAAAAATGACAATTTACTCCAAAGTTCGGAGAATTTATTCAGATTTCACAGCAGTGTTTTGGAAATAAAAAAATCATATTACATACAATTGAACTTCCGCATTTTTTGTGCGTGTACCACAGTTTTCGGCCAGCCTCTAGTTTGTAGGCTAAAAGCGTCTGTATCGCTACAATGAAAAATTCTCAAAAATAACAATTTACTCGAAAGTTCGGAGAATTTATTCAGATTTCACAGCAGTTATTTGGGAATAAAAAAATCATATTACACATAAATGTATCTTTGCATTTTTAGTGCAGGTAACACAGTTACCGGCCAGCATCCAGTTTGTAGCCCAAAAGCGTAAGTATCGCTACAATGAAAAATTCTCAAAAATGACAATTTACTCCAAAGTTCGGAGAATTTATTCTGATTTCACAGCAGATATTTGGGAATGAAAAAATCTTATTACATATAATTGTATCTTTGCATTTTTTGTGCGGTACCACAGTTCCCAGCCAGCAACTAGTTTGTAGGCTAAAAGCGTCTGTATCGCTACAATGAAAAATTCTCAAAAATGACAATTTACTCCAAAGTTCGGAGAATTTATTCTGATTTCACAGCAGTTTTTTGGGAATGAAAAAATCATATTACATACAATTTAACTTTCGCATTTTTTGTGCGTGTAGCACAGTTACCGGCCAGCAACTAGTTTGCAGCCCAAAAGCGTCTGTATCGCTACAATGAAAAATTCTCAAAAATGACAATTTACTCCAAAGTTCGGGGAATTTATTCAAACTTCACAGCAGCTTTTTGGAAATAAAAAATCATATTACATATAATTGTATCTTTGCATTTTTTGTGCGTGTATCACATTTCCCGGCCAGCAACTAGTTTGTAGCCCAAAAGCGTCTGTATCGCTACATTGAAAAATTCTCAAAAATGACAATTTACTCCATAGTTGGGAGAATTTATTCAGATTTCACAGCAGTTTTTTGGGAATGAAAAAATCATATTAAATACAATTGAACCATCGCATTTTGTGTGCATATACCACAATTTCCGGCCAGCAACTAGTTTGTAGGCTATAAGCGTCTGTATCGCTACAATGAAAAATTCTCAAAAATGACAATTTACTCCAAAGTTCGGAGAATTTATTCAGATTTCACAGCAGTTATTTGGGAATGAAAATATCATATATGATTTAATTGAATCTTTTTTTTTTAGTGCAGGCACCACATTTCCCGGCCAACAACCAGTTGATAGCCCAAAAGCGTCTGTATCGCTACAATGAAAATTTCTCAAAAATGACAATTTACTCCAAAGTTCGGAGAATTTATACAGATTTCACAGCAGATTTTTGGGAATGTAAAAATCATATTACATACAATTTAACCTTCAAATTTTTTTGTGTGTAGCACAGTTCCCGGCAGGTAACTAGTTTGTAGCCCAAAAGCGTCTGTATCGCTACGATGAAAAATTCTCAAAAATGACAATTTACTCCAAAGTACGGAGAATTTATTCAGATTTCACAGCAGTTTTTTTGGAAATAAAAAAATCATATTAAATACAATTAAACTTTTGCATTTTTTGTGCGTGTACCACAGTTTCCGGCCAGCAACTAGTTTGTAGGCTAAAAGCGTCTGTATCGCTACAATGAAAAATTCTCAAAAATGACAATTTACTCCAAAGTTCGGGGAATTTATTCAGATTTCACAGCAGTTATTTGGGAATAAAAAAATCGTATTACACATAATTGTATCTTTGCATTTTTTGTGCGTGTATCACAGTTCCCGGCCAGCTAGTTTGTAGCCCAAAAGCGTCTGTATCGCTACATTGAAAAATTCTCAAAAATGACAATTTACTCCAAAGTTAGGAGAATTTATTCAGATTTCACAGCAGTTTTTTGGGAATGAAAAAATTATATTAAATACAATTGAACCATTGCATTTTGTGTGCATATACCTTAATTTCCGGCCAGCAACTAGTTTGTAGCCCAAAAGCGTCTGTATCGCTACAATAAAAAATTCTCAAAAATGACAATTTACTCCAAAGTTTGGAGAATTTATTCTGATTTCACAGCAGATATTTGGGAATGAAAAAATCTTATTACATATAATTGTATCTTTGCATTTTTTGTGCGGGTACCACAGTTCCCGGCCAGCAACTAGTTTGTAGGCTAAAAGCGTCTGTATCGCTACAATGAAAAATTCTCAAAAATGACAATTTACTCCAAAGTTCGGAGAATTTATTCTGATTTCACAGCAGTTTTTTGGGAATGAAAAAATCATATTACATACAATTTAACTTTCGCATTTTTTGTGGGTGTAGCACAGTTCCCGGCCAGCAACTAGTTTGCAGCCCAAAAGCGTCTGTATCGCTACAATGAAAAATTCTCAAAAATGACAATTTACTCCAAAGTTCGGGGAATTTATTCAAACTTCACAGCAGCTTTTTGGAAATAAAAAAATCATATTACATATAATTGTATCTTTGCATTTTTTGTGCATGTATCACAGTTCCCGGCCAGCAACTAGTTTGTAGCCCAAAAGCGTCTGTATCGCTACATTGAAAAATTCTCAAAAATGACAATTTACTCCATAGTTGGAAGAATTTATTCAGATTTCACAGCAGTTTTTTGGGAATGAAAAAATCATATTAAATAAAATTGAACCATCGCATTTTGTGTGCATATACCACAATTTCCGACCAGCAACTAGTTTGTAGCCCAAAAGCGTCTGTATCGCTACAATGAAATATTCTCAAAAATGACAATTTACTCCAAAGTACGGAGAATTTATTCAGATTTCACAGCAGTTTTTTGGGAATAAAAAAATCATATTACATACAATTAAATTTTTGCATTTTTTGTGCGTGTACCACAGTTTCCGGCCAGCAACTAGTTTGTAGGCTAAAAGCGTCTGTATCGCTACAATGAAAAATTCTCAAAAATGACAATTTACTCCAAAGTTCGCGGAATTTATTCAAACTTCACAGCAGCTTTTTGGAAATGAAAAAATCATATTACATATAATTGTATCTTTGCATTTTTCGTGCGTGTATCACAGTTCCCGGCCAGCAACTAGTTTGTAGCCCAAAAGCGTCTGTATCGCTACATTGAAAAATTCTCAAAAATGACAATTTACTCCAAAGTTGGGAGAATTTATTCAGATTTCACAGCAGTTTTTTGGGAATGAAAAAATCATATTAAATACAATTGAACCATTGCATTTTGTGTGCATATACCTTAATTTCCGGCCAGCAACTAGTATGTAGCCCAAAAGCGTCTGTATCGCTACAATAAAAAATTCTCAAAAATGATAATTTACTCCAAAGTTTGGAGAATTTATTCAGATTTCACAGCAGTTTTTTGGAAATAAAAAAATCATATTAATTACAATTGAACTTCCGCATTTTTTGTGCGTGTACCACAGTTTCCGGCCAGCAACTAGTTTGTAGGCTAAAAGCGTCTGCATCGCTGCAATGAAAAATTCTCAAAAATGACAATTTACTCCAAAGTTCGGAGAATTTATTCTGATTTCACAGCAGATATTTGGGAATGAAAAAATCTTATTACATATTATTGAACCTTCGAATTTTTCATGCGGGTACCACAGTTCCCGGCCAGCAACTAGTTTGTAGGCTAAAAGCGTCTGTATCGCTACAATGAAAAATTCTCAAAAATGACAATTTACTCCAAAGTTCGGAGAATTTATTCTGATTTCACAGCAGTTTTTTGGGAATGAAAAAATCATATTACATACAATTGAACCTTAACAGTTTTTGTGCGTGTAGCACAGTTCCTGGCCAGCAACTAGTTTGTAGGCTAAAAGCGTCTGTATCGCTACAATGAAAAATTCTCAAAAATGACAATTTACTCCAAAGTACGGAGAATTTATTCAGATTTCACAGCAGTCTTTTGGGAATAAAAAAATCATATTATATACAAGTTAACCTTAAATTTTTTGTGCATGTAGCCCAGTTCCCGGCCAGCAACTAGTTTTCAGGCTAAAATCGTCCGTATCCCTACAATAAAAAATTCTACAATTTACTCCAAAGTTTGGAGAATTTATTCAGATTTCACAGCAGATTTTTGGGAATAAAAAAATCATATTACATATAATTGAATCTTTGCATTTTTTGTGCGTGTACCACAGTTTCCGGCCAGCAACTAGTTTGTAGGCTAAAAGCGTTTGTATCGCTACATTGAAAAATTCTCAAAAATAACAATTTACTCGAAAGTTCGGAGAATTTATTCAGATTTCACAGCAGTTATTTGGGAATAAAAAAATCAAATTACACATAATTGTATCTTTGCATTTTTAGTGCAGGTACCACAGTTCCTGGCCAGCAACCAGTTTGTAGCCCAAAAGCGTCAGTATCGCATAAATGAAATATTCTCAAAAATGACAATTTACTCCAAAGTGCGGAGACTTTATTCTGATTACACAGCAGATATTTGGGAATGAAAAAATCTTATTACATATAATTGAACCATCGAATTTTTCATGCGGATACCACAGTTCCCGGCCAGCAACTAGTTTGTAGGCTAAAAGCGTCTATATCGCTACAATGATAAATTCTCAAAAATGACAATTTACTCCAAAGTTCGGAGAATTTATTCTGATTTCACAGCAGTTTTTTGGGAATAAAAAAATCATATTACATACAATTGAACTTTCTCATTTTTTGTGCGTGTACCTTAGTTCCCGGCCAGCAACCAGTTTGTAGCCCAAAAACGTCTGTATCGCTACAATGAAATATTCTCAAAAATGACAATTTACTCCAAAGTTCGGAGAATTTATTCAAACTTCACAGCAATTTTTTGGAAATGAAAAAATCATATTACATATGATTGAATCTTTGCATTTTTTGTGCGTGAACGACAGTTCCCGGCCAGCAACTAGTTTGTAGCCCAAAAGCATCAGTATCGCAGAAATGAAAAATTCTCAACAATGACAAATTACTCTAAAGTTCGGAGAATTTATTCAGATTTCACAGCAGATATTTGGGAATAAAAACATCTTTTGACATAACATTGAACCTTAGAATTTTGCATGCGGTACCACAGTTCTCGACCAGAAACTAGTTTGTAGCCCAAAAGCGTCTGTATCGCTACAATGAAAAATTCTCAAAAATGACAATTTACTCGAAAGTTCGGAGCATTTGTTCAAATTTTACAGCAGTTATTTGGGAATAAATAAGTCAAATTGCACATGATTGTATCATTGCATTTTTAGTGCAGGTACCACAGTTCCCGGCCAGCAACCAGTTTGTAGCCCAAAAGCGTCAGTATCGCAAAAATGAAAAATTCTCAAAAATGACAATTTACTCCAAAGTTCGGAGAATTTATTCTGATTTCACAGCAGATATTTGGGAATGAAAAAATCTTATAACATATAATTGAACCTTCGAATTTTTCATGCGGGTACCACAGTTCCCGGTCAGCAACTAGTTTTTAGGCTCAAAGCGTCTGTATCGCTACAATGAAAAATTCTCAAAAATGACAATTTACTCCAAAGTTCGGAGAATTTATTCTGATTTCACAGCAGTTTTTTGGGAATGAAAAAATCATATTACATACAATTGAACTTTCTCATTTTTTGTGCGTGCACCACCGTTCCCGGCCAGCAACTTGTTTGTAGCCCAAAAACATCTGTATCGCCACAATAAAAAAGTTCGGAGAATTTATTCAGATTTCACAGCAGTTATTTGGGAATGAAAAAATCATATTACATACAATTGAATTTTCGCATATTGTGTGCGTGTACCACATTTCGCGGCCAGCAACTGCTTTGTAGCCCAAAAGCGTCTGTATCGCTACAATGAAAAATTCTCAAAAATAACAATTTACTCCAAAGTTGGAAGAATTTATTCAGATTTCACAGCAGTTATTTGGGAATGAAAAAATCATATTACATATAATTGAATTTATGCATGTTTAGTGCAGGTACCACATTTCCCGGCCAACAACCAGTTGATAGCCCAAAAGCGTCTGTATCGCTACACTGAAAAATTCTCAAAAATGACAATTTACTCCAAAGCTCGGAGAATTTATTTAAATTTCACAGCAGTGTTTTGGGAATAAAAAAATCATATTACATACAACTAAACCTTTGTAATTTTTGTGCATGTACCTTAGTTCCCGGCCAGCAACTAGTTTGTAGCCCAAAAGCGTCTGTATTGCTACAATGAAAAATTCTCAAAAATGACAATTTACTCCAAAGTTTGGAGAATTTATTCTGATTTCACAGCAGTTTTTTGGGAATGAAAAACTTTTATTAGATACAATTAAACCTTTGCATTTTTTGTGCGTGTAGCACAGTTCCCGGCCAGCTACTAGTTTTCAGGCTAAAAGCGTCTGCATCGCCACAATAAAAAATTCTCGAAAATGACAATTTACTCCAAACTTTGTTGAATTTATTCAGATTTCACAGCAGTTTTTTGGGAATGAAAAAATCATATTACATACAATTGAACTTTCGCATTCTTTGTGCATGTATCACAGTATCCGGCCAGCAACTAGTTTGTAGGCTAAAAGCGTCAGTATCGCTACAATGAACAATTCTCAAAAATGACAATTTACTCAAAAGTTCGGAGAATTTATTCAAATTTCACAGCAGTTATTTGGGAATAAAAACATCATATTATACATAATTGTATCTTTGCATTTTTAGTGCAGGTACCTCAATTCCCAGCCAGCAATCAGTTTGTAGCCCAAAAGCGTCAGTATCGCAAAAACAAAAATTCTCAAAAATGACAATTTACACCAAAGTTTGGAGAATTTATTCTGATTTCACAGCAGATATTTGGGAAAAAAACAATGTTATTACATATAATTGAACATTCGAATTTTTTATGCGTGTACCACAGTTCCCGGCCAGCAACTAGTTTGTAGGCTAAAAGCGTCTGTATCGCTACAATAAAAAATTCTCAAAAATGACAATTTACTCCAAAGTTCGGAGAATTTATTCAGATTTCACAGCAGTTTTTTGGGTATGAAAAAATCATATAACATACAATTGAACTTTCTCATTTTTTGTGCGTATACTTTAGTTCCCGGCCAGCAACTTGTTTGTAGCCCGAAAGCGTCTGTATCGCTACAATGAAAAATTCTCAAAAATGACAATTTACTTCAAAGATTGGATAATTTATTCAGATTTCACAGCAGTTTTTTGGGCATGTAAAAATTTTATTACATACAATTGAACTTTTGCATATTGTGTGCGTGTACCCTTATTACATATAATTGAACCTTCGAATTTTTTATGCGGGTACCACAGTTCCCGGCCAACAACTAGTTTGTAAGCTAAAAGCGTCTGTATCGCTACAATGAAAAATTCTCAAAAATGACAATTTACTCCAAAGTTCGGAGAATTTATTCTGATTTCACAGCAGATATTTGGGAACCAAAAAATTTTATTACATATAATTATATCTTCGAATTTTTCATACGGTTACCTCAATTTCCGGACAAGAACTAGTTTGTAGCCCAAAAGCGTCCGTCTGTGTCGCTACAATAAAAAATTCTCAAAAATCACAATTTACTCCAAAGATGGGAGAATTTATTCAGATTTCACAGCAGTTTTTTGGGAATAAAACAATCATATTACATATAATTAAACCTTTGCATTTGTTGTGCGTGTACCACAATTCCCGGCCAGCAACTAGTTTGTAGACCAAGAAAGTCTGTATCGCTACATTGAAAAATTCTCAAAAATGACAATTTACAACAAAGTTGGGAGAATTTATTCTGATTTCACAGCAGTTTTTTGGGAATGAAAAAATCATATTACATATCATTAAACCTTTGCATTTATCGTGCAGATACCACATTTCCCGGCCAGCAACTAGTTTGTAGGCTAAAAGCGTCTGTATCGCTACAATGAAAAATTCTCAAAAATGACAATTTACAACAAAGTTCGGAGAATTTATTCAGATTTCACAGCAGTTTTTTGGGAATGAAAAAATCATATAACATACAACTGAACTTGCGCATTTTGTGTGCGTGTACCATAGTTCCCGGCCAGCAACTAGTTTGTAGGCTAAAAGCGTCAGTATCGCTACAATGAAAAATTCTCAAAAATGACAATTTACAACAAAGTTCGGAGAATTTATTCAGATTTCACAGTAGTTTTTTGGGAATGAAAAAATCATATAACATAGAACTGAACTTGCGCATTTTGTGTGCGTGTACCATAGTTCTCGGCCAGCAACTAGTTTTAGGCTAAAAGCGTCTGTATTGCTACAATGAAAAATTCTCAAAAATGACAATTTACTCCAAAGTTGGGAGAATTTATTCAGATTTCACAGCAGTTTCTTGGGAATGAAAATATCATATTACATATGAATAAACCTTCGCGTTTTGTGTGCGTGTACAACAGTTCCCGGCCAGCAACTTGTTTGTAGCCCAAAAACGTCTGTATCGCTTAGGGTTTCTAATCCGGATATCCGGATATCGAACTATCCGGATTATTCGACCCAATTTTCAATATTCGACTATCCGGATACTTTTTTGTAATTATCCGGATATTAAAAAAACCTTTATTTTGTAAAGAAAATAATCAAATTGCGTTTCAAAGTTAAAAATAAATATTTAAACTGCGTTGCAAAGTTTATTAGTGCAGTGAAGTGACAGTAAGTTAAAAATTTATTTACAACTTCAATGTTATGAAAACTGTAATCTTTGAATATTTTATGACACACTTCGTGAATCTGCAGTGTAAAGGGTTGTTACAAATATTTATTTGATGTTGATTAAAAAAAACTAATGTTTTAAATACATGCAGCCCGCCAATAAAATCTGAAGTGCGCTAGTTTTTTAAAGATTATTAGAGCAGAGAATTCTTTTTAATATTTTTTAATATTTTAATAATTTATATATTTTGCATCTGCTTCATAAATACAGTAAATTATAACTATATTAGTAAATTTATTTAACAACAAACAGATTTAAAATTTTTAAAAGCACTGGCTATACATCGTCAAAACGCTCTGAAGTTTGGAATCATTTAAAAAAAAATTAAAAAAAGAGATGTTGCTTTCTGTTATGCATTGCAGTAAACAAATTGGATGTAAAGGATAAATCATTTAAAAGTTCATAAAATAATCATAAATTCAGCTTCAACTTTAACTTAAATCGATAAAATTCATGAACCATCTACATCAAAAAAACTTAAAAGTGATTCCGATGAGGGTGGAATTTTAAAATTCTTAATATGAAACGTATGAAATTTTGTCTCGATGTGTGACAGAAGATGAGTTTTCAATGAATGCTATAGTGGAATCATAGATATGTCCGAAGTAATGGCTTTGTCATGCATAAAAATTTCTCTACTGTAACGAAAAGTATTTTAAAACTTTATGGTATAAAAAAAAGAGAGTTGTTAGATCTCTTATTTCCACTGGAAAAAGCTGTAAAAGAATTAAGCGAAAATTCAGGGACGCTTTTGACTGCTGGAGGGGTTTACAAAGTTGTTTTCAAAAAGTTAGAAGAATGTGGAACGAATTTTTCAAAAAAGTTAATTAAACAGATAAAAAGTCGAATGGATGAACGTCGTGATAAATTCCCTATGACTATGTTGATCTTTTTACAAACAGGCAATATGCCACATTCCAATAAATATTTTCATTATGTTACAAATGGTGCCTCTATTGCATTGGCGGTAGAAATTTTTAGAAGAATACATCCACCTGTGATTATGATGACTCTGAAGAAGTCACTGAAGAAATTACTATTGAAAGTAAGGATGAAGAAAGTCTAAGTAGTGAAGTTTGTAAGATATCGTCACTGCAGAAACAACTTGAGAATGCAAATCCTTCAATTATAATCATGTTGAGAAGCAGAATGAAGAAAGTTCCACATTGGTGAAAAAAGATTTCGTTTATTTAAATAATTATAATAAAAAATGACAGACAATTTAAAAATTCCATATCGCGCATTATTAACATATATTAACCTATCTGGACTGCAACAGAGCGCGTATTTTCAATTGCTGGTCTCACCAGGACAAAAATTAGAACTCGACTCAATTTCGAACAACATTTAATGCAATAATTTTTCTAACATATGCGTTTTTAAAAATGAATCAATAACTTCGTTAAATTTATGATTAATTCAATTTTTTATTGTTATTTTATGATTTGTTACTATTTTTGTTATTTTGTGACTATGTATAAATATGAATTAATATAGATATACGAAAAATATGCATAAATGAATTAAATACCGCAAAATAAAAAGCATGTCTTATTATTTGTTTTAATTATCCGGATATCCGGATTATCCGGATAATTTATTTTTTATGTATTCGATATCCGGATAATCAAATAGGTCGGATATTTAGAAACCCTAGTATCGCTACAATGAAAAATTCTCAAAAATGACAATTTACTCCAAAGTTCGGAGAATTTATTCAGATTTCACAGCAGTTATTTTGGACTAAAAAAATCATATTATATATAATTGATTCTCTGCATTTTAGTCCAGGTACCACAATCCCCGGCCAGCAACCAGTTTTTAGCCCAAAAGTGTCTGTATCGCTACAATGAAAAATTCTCAAAAATGACAAATGACTCCAAAGTTCGGAGAATTTATTCTGATTTCACAGCAGATATTCGGGATAAAACAATCTTATTACATATAATTGAACCTTCGAATTTTTCATGCGGGTACCACAGTTCCCGGCCAGCAACCAGTTTGTAGGCTAAAAGCGTCTGTATCGCTACAATGAAAAATTCTCAAAAATCACAATTTACTCCAAAGTTCAGAGAATTTATTCAGATTTCACAGCAGTTTTTTGGAATAAAAACATCATATTACATATTTATAAACCTTTGCATTTTTTGTACGTGTACCACAGTTCCCGGCCAGCAACTAGTTTGTAGCCCAAAAGCATCTGTATCGCTAAAATGAAAAATTCTCAAAAATGACAATTTACAACAAAGTTCGGAGAATTTATTCAGATTTCACAGCAGTTTTTTGGGAATGAAAAAATCATATTACATATAATGAAACCTTTGCATTTTTACTGCAGGTACCACAGTTCTCGGCCAGCAACTAGTTTGTAGCCTAAAAGCGTCTGTATCGCTACACTGAAAAATTCTCAAAAATGACAATTCTAGATTTAACTCCAAAGTTCGGAGAATTGATTCTAATTTCGGAGCAGATATTTGGTAATAGAAAAATCAAATAACACATTATTGAACCTTTACCTGTTTTTTGCAGGTACCAGAGTTTCCGGCCAGCAACTAGTTTTCAGTCTACTTGCGTCTGTATCGCTACACTGAAAAATTCTCAAAAATGACAATTTACTCCAAAGTTTTGAGAAATAATCTAGATTTAACCGCTTTCCGCAGAAATCGGATAATGGAAAAATCAAATTTTATATTCTTGATCCTTTACCCATATTGTGCAGTTACCACAGGGATTCTGTTACGGTGATAGAATTCTGGGCTAACTTCACCGACAATTGAATTTAATTAATGAATAAGTAAATAGCATTGTTTCCCAATAAAACCCAAATAAACTATAATGATAGCATAAAATTTTCTAAAATTATTAACACATAAAACTCTCCTTGTTTCAATGGATAAAATTACGGGCTAACTTCACTGTCGACTGTCGTGACAGAAAAAAACGGGCTGAGAGTAGCATATAGTAAAAACAAAATTAATTGAAGTAGTTGATGTTATTGTTTTGTTGCAGATTTTTAGAGGAATCATTTTATAATAGGTTATTTGAATAAAAATTAGTTTTAACTGAAAATTGAATTTAATTAATAAATAAGTAAAATAGCATTGTTTCGTAATAAAACTCAAATAAACTATCATGACAGCATAAAGTTTTCTAATATTATTACCATATGAAACTTTCCTTGTTTTACGGGATAGAATTACGGGCTAACTTCACAAAGATGTGAAACAATACTTTTTTCTTTTGCAAATGTAGCCGTTTCTTTGCGATTTCAGCCTTCAATCGATCCAAAAGTTCACAGTAATACTCGCTGTTGATGGTGGTTCCTTTTTGGAGATAGTCGATGAATATTATTCCGTTCGTATCCCAAAATACAGACGCCATCACCTTATCGGCCGACTGTTGCGTCTTTGCTCGCTTTGGATTCGGTTCGTCGACTGCTGTCCACTCAGCTGACTGTCTTTTGGATTCTGGTGTTTAATTGTGAAGCCATGTCTCATCCATTGTCACATATCTACGATAGAATTCCCTTTTATTGCGGTTTAACAGTGCCAAAGACTCCTCCGAAGCATCGATTTGTTGTTGTTTTTGGTCGACTGTAAGCTCGCGCGGCAACCAATTTGCACAAAGCTTTAGCATACCCAAATGTTCATGTAAAATGGTAAAAACACTACCATCTGCTACCTTTACAATGTCAGCTATTTCGTGCACCTTCAATTTGCGATCGTTCATAACCAATTTGTGGATTTTTTTTATGTTTTCTGGAATAACAGCCTCATTTGGGCGTCCACTGCGCTCTGCATCTTTTGTGCTGGTACGACCACATTTAAATTCAGCCATCCACTTCTCTACCATTTGTCTCGATGGAGCAGAGTTTGGATAATGTTTATCAAGCCATTGTTTGGTTTCCACTGTATTTTATTTCATCAAAAAGCAATGCTTTATTAAAATTCGAAATTCACTTTTTTCCATTTTTTTTCAAAAACAAAAGTTGCTTCACACAAAATGCTATAACTCACGAATAAATAGTCAGATTGCTGTCAAATTTATACACGTATCGTTTGAAGGTTAGTACTAAATAAAAATCATATGGAAAAAATTCTAGTAACGCCATCTATGTGTCATCCTACGGACTTATTGAATGACCTATAATAAAAAAAATTCTTAATAATCAAAATTTTGGCGTTACAACAATTATATACTGAATATTCATTTTTTTTAATCTTAATGAATTTTTTTGAATATAGGAATTTTTTAAACGAATAAAAGAGCCCGCATTTTTTCTATTCATTTACAAGAACTAGTTCTTATTTTCGGGGGAAGACGGTAGTCCGTACGACCACAAAACAACGTTATTTTGCGACCTATATAAGTCACTATTTGACGTCAGACAACCGTTTAAAGGCTCATGTATTAACCAAAATGGGGAATCAATATTTTATCGGTTGTGATAGAACACAACATGAATCGTTGGTTGAAGACTGTAGATTGCAAACCTTATAATTTATAACTATTTTGTTACTTTGATCTGAAAGACCAAAGTATTGTATTACTATCCCGAGTAAATCTTCAAAACCTTATGCCCACTTGTTTGGTATTTTTCGATGTTTTGGACCATAAAGACTCTTTAACAATAAACAAAAACTAATATTGGGGTGTCTGTTGGACGTGGTGAACGACGACAACGGAAAAACTACACACCGATTTCAAAAATTTATTTTTCAAAAAATGGCTGGAACTGGTGATCTGAAAAGTAGAAATTGACAATCTGAAAGCAATTTTTGGCAAAATTGGACAAAGACGCGAGGGCTTCCCGCACACCTGTTTGTTTAAAACATTAATAGTTTTGAATCGCATTTTTTGATTTAGATGAAACTCGGTACATAAGCTTTTGGTGTGATCGCCCATAGTTTTGAAGCTTTTGAGAAGATTTTGCTTCCCATGCAAATATTTACTTGAACCTTCAGTAACTCTTCAGTTCTGTCACTTATTTCTAATGAAACTTAGTATACATTATAGTCTTTAGAACGCTTTTGCATTGTTATAAATGGAGTGTTGAGTGACCTAATGGTAGTACGCTGGACGTAGAACTCAGAGGACCCCCATTTAGGTCAAAGTGTTTTAAAGAAAAATATTAACAACCATCAACACGCCGGTTTTCCAATTAATCGATAGTCAACTAATATAGTTTATAAATTGGAAAAACTATGCGACCCATATAAAACTAATCGATTAAATTCTTCAAGTGAAACTCAACCATAAAATATGGAGGGGCTGAAATCTCACAGCTCTGAGATATCAAGACTTCGGTCTGGGTTAAGGATTTTGATATAGTTTTCGGCAAAAAACATTTATGAGTATATGGTTTTTAGTTTTGGGCAGTGATGTATATCAAACATAACTCTTTGTTAAAGTATATTGTATTTTTATCGTTGTTTAGAAATTTATTACAAAACCAACACGAAACATCAATACGTTGCCGGAAAATTATAACAGATGGTAAATTAACATAATTTAGTGAAAAGATGATACACTCAGCAAACTGCTCAAAAACCTCTCCATTTAGCGTTTCGAGAAAATATTACAAAATCACAAATTCATATTTCTTTCAAAATTCCAAAAATATTGTAAAAATTAAATAAAATCAAAAATTTTTCAAAATTCCAAAAATATTCCAAAAATTAGAATAAAATCAAATATTTAAACTTTTTCTAACTTCCAAAAATATCCCAAAAATTCTTCAAAATTCAAACTTTTCCAAAATTCTAAATATATTGCAAAAATTATATCAAAATCAAAAATTCAAACTTTTTTCAAAATTCTAAAAATTATAATAAATCAAAAATTTTAAATTTTTCAAAATTCTAAAAATATTCCAAAAATTCTTACAAAATCAAAAATCGAAACTTTTTTCAAAATTCCAAAAATTAGAATAAAATCAAATATTTAAACTTTTTCTAAATTCCAATAATATTCCAAAAATTCTTAAAAACTTTTTCCAAATTCTAAAAATATTGCAAAAATTATTACAAAATCAAAAATTGAAATTTTTTTCAAAATTCCAAAAATTATATTAAAATCAAAAATTTAAAGTTTTTCAAAATTCTAAAAATATTCCAAAAATTCTTACAAAATCAAAAATTAAAACTTTTTCCAAAATTCTAAAAATATTGCAAAAATTATTACAAAATCAAAAATACAAACTTTTTTCAAAATTCCAAAAACATTTAAAAAACTATAACAAATTCAAAAATTTCCATGTCCAATTTCATTTTCAATTACATATACGTCATAAAAAAAGCTACATTTTTTTTTCCAAAAAATTAGGTAAAAAAATAAATGAAATCATTTTTTGACACACTTGACATTATTTGTTTGACAAACTTATAATGCCATAATTCTCAATAATAATAATAAAATTTCATTTCAAACAAATAATTAATTTTATATTTTTCCAAAAAATTGGGTAAAAAAATAAATAAAAATCTTTCTTTTGACACACTTGACAACATTTTTTTGACAAACTTATAATGCAATAATTTAGATTTGGTCTCACATACCAATCCCGACCATCAAAATGTCTCCAAATTCAATGTTCCTACTCGTAAGTCGTAATCACTTAAAATGAACGTTTTTTAAGCCAAAAATATGAATATTTGCTGTTTTTGACACACTTGACAACATTTTTTTGACACACTTTCGGTACAGTTATCGAACACAGCGTCCTTTCGGACCTGTCCCTTGAGTATACCTATTTTGAGAAAAAAAATTTTTTTGAAATCCCTCTTGCGGTTTTCCTTGCAGCGTAGGTAATGACGGCCGGCCGGCAGACAGACATACATTTTTTTTTTTGCTTTTTTAGAATCAGTAGGTCCTAAAACGTCGAGAAATGTCAAAAAAGTGGGGGTAACAATTTCACTTTTGGCTCATGAATGTAATACTTAGGTCTTTCAGACCGAAGTAATTGAGTGAATTGATGAATTAATACAGGTGAGACTTTCAAACATCTGCTTTTTTAAACATTTTAAGACATGTCATTCATTATTGATAAAACTCAGTACATAAGCTGTTGGTGGGATTTCACATATTTTTGAAAGATTTTTGGCTAGCTTGAATAAAGCGGGGGAAGGTCTCTCATACAAATGTTTATTTGAAACTCGAATAACTCTAACTCTATTAATTCGATTTTTATGAAACTTGGTATAGAAGCTTTTACATTGTTTAATAAGTGTTTGGAAAAATTGCGTAAAGAGAAGAAAGGACACCCACGCCCCTGTTTATATAAAAGTTCATTAACTTAAAGTTCTATATCATTTGATTTTTACGAAACCGAGTTTCAAAAGCATCAGGTATAGTTTCGATAGACTTGACAGGTTTTGGACAAAATTAGACTAAGTGAGGGGTAGAGGTAATAGTAACAGTTAGATAGACAATACCGTGTGCTGTTAGGTTAAATGCTGTTTTGAACAAAAGTTGTACTTATCGAAAAAAAGCATTTGCACTAAATGAAGAAATTTTCTCGACTAATTGAAACTGTTGGTTTGGAAAATATCAGCTTGTGTCAGTTGGAATTATTGGACAAAAGCCTACATAAATGCGTTACATAAATAGAGAGGGTTTCTGAAAAATTTCCTGAATGCAGGGAAAATATAAACAAATATGTCGTCTTTTTAGAAAATATGAAATTGTTGAACGCTAGTAAAATACTTGTACTTTTACAAAAAGATTTATGTTTATTATACATCTCTGGACAACTAACCATATACAAGAGCACGTCCGAAAACTGTATAAAAACCCCTAAATACCGAAGTCTTCATATCTCAGAGCCTTGAGATTACAGCCCTTTCATATTTCATATTTGCTTTTGTCGCAAAAATAATAATTTCCAAGGCGAGATGAAAACGGGTTTTGCTAGTGAGCTTGTCAGGCTGAACGCGTCTTGTAAACAAATGTTCGCTCAGAAAAATCAAGTATTTTTCTCTTCTAGCGAAATATATTATTTTAATGTGGCTTTTATTTTCATTCGATGACCTAAACATACATAGAAAAGTATTTGAAAAATATTGGCATGGATGAGACTCAAAATTTGCATTCTAATTTATGATTTCTCATTTCTCTTCATCACTTTCTAATTTATGATTTTGCGCTAAAATGTTACATATTCTAAATTCGATTCGTAATTATCTGTTTAATTAGCTTACATTTTTTTTGTCAACTTGTTAAACTTTAGTAAGACAGTTTAAGGAAAATGATGTAGAATTTGATATGCTTATAAATGGAGGAGTTAAACTAATCCGTAAAATAAAACTATAAATGTTTTTTTGTTTTGATACAATATTCACTGTGGAATGTTTCTTTACACCATCGAAGTTGTAAGTGACTTTAAAATTTTATATTTTTATCAAAGGGAAACTCGTTAATATTGTGCACAAAATATATGTTAGTTTTCAAGATAAGAGCAAACATTATATGATATATATGGTGACCAAAATAAATGACGTTAACGTGACGCAGTCGAGTTCTCGATAGCTCTAAATTTGGATCAAATGATACTGGTTGTTGTTGGCTGGGATCTTTGCTGATTATTTAACTACCCCAGTTGATCCACTACGTTCCATCAACTAACTCGACAATTCCGATTAGCTCTCAGCCCATATTTATTAGTTTAATGCACAAGTGTTCGGCAACATATTTTTTGCCGGTTTCGATAAAGGTTTTAAGGTTCGATTTTGGTTCGATTTTGTCTATCATAATATACATATGTACTTTAGACCACAACTGTAAATAAATCTGTCTGATTATAACATCCCATTTACATACGAGAGGTATATTTGTAAAGAAAAATCGCTGAAGCTAGCAGGATCCACTACAATACCAGCCTGCGATGAATAATCAACCGCCATTTTGGCTGTTCTATATGAAGAACTGTGCTATTTCAAATACATTATCAACGAACAGTGATAAAATAATCATCGACATATGTGAGCCAGAAACAAGTACGGTTTTCATTTTGTTTAATCAAAACAACCTCTACTGAAAAGAGGACACCATATAAGCAAATATAAGACGTGCATAAACCAAAAACCATTGATATCGAATAAGTAATGCACAATACAAAAAAAAATAATATATTTTTATTCGAGAATTCGACCGAGGATGTTTTATGATGTACCTAAATCACGATTTCGATTACCAAAGTGGTATGTGATTATATTTTTTAATTAAAGTACAAAGAGAGATAAGATAAAAATCAAGCCATCTCGTTTATCTCTCTTAAATCATTTCAGTTCATGTTTGAAATAAGCTTTATTAAACTTTAATTGAATGTTTGTTGTTGTTATTACTATACAAATTATCATTATATTCCTTGTTACCTTTTCTTTTATTATAATAATAAAGCACGTGCTGGGTATATGAGTTTTTTTTATTAGTACATATATTTATGTAAAAATTTTTTTTTCTTAAAAATATTCTGAAATTTAATCCAATTCAAAAAAAAATAAAAATATAAACATTATCTGTTCTGTCTTTACTTTTTTTGGCTACACATTAAAATAATTCGAGCGCAAAATAAAAAGCCGATTTTATTATTTAACAGACACATCGCATGAAATAAAATTATTTCATCAAATTTCAATGTAACTCAATATGAAAAGTTTGATTTTTTTTTAACTTTTTTCGATGGATTATTTCCGTGAATCTTGATTATCAAATAATAAATCCGTGGTGGTCAAAAACCTATTTGAAAAATTCTTTTTATTAACCCGTCCAATACTATACAGCAAAAAACACATATTTAGTGTTTTGTAATCTAATGGGTATTCAACTGCCAAGTTCAATTTATTGAATGTCAGATACTAAACTTCATTTTCACCAATCTCATGGTTTTCTGTTTAACAAAAATTATTCAACACTGCGGATTAATTAAAAAAGAACTTTATTAGAATCCGTGGATCCATATAATATAAAGTCAATTGAAAAGTTTGTATGTAAAATTCCACAAATAAAAATGAATTCGATTATTAAAAACAAAGTCCAAGCAGCAATTCGCTAAAAATGTGTGGATTTCAATACTAAACGAAGTTGTGTAAAGATGAAATCGGTGGTAAAATTACTTAAAATACAAAACCATTTCCTAAAAAATTTACGAAATATACTTTCATGAATAACGAACAATAAATACCATTAAATAAATTTATTTAGCAAAAACGTTTTTCTTAAATTAAATTCACACATCATTTTAGTATTTAAGGTTAAACTTTCTACATCACTTGTAATAAAAAAAATTTAACTGGAGGGAGAGTAATCAATATCAAAGAATTTCCAGAAAAATGAGTGTTTTGATTTATATTAATTACGTCCGCTTGCACTTTGTTTGGAATTTTTTTATGAAATTTTGATTTTCTTATTTTTGATCGTTAAATATTTTGACATCAATTTATTATTCGATCTCCAATAAAAAATTGTATATGGTAATTTGTAAATGAGATTTCATTCAACTCTTTAATTGCTGACATTGCTAGTAGACCAGACCGTCTATAATTAACTAATTAAATAAGTCAAAAAATTAAGTTAAACTTTTCATGTATTTTGTTGTATTATTTTAAAGTTTTTAATAAAATGGGTAATATCTACTCAAACATTAATAAAAATTATTTTAATTAATTCACTTAACTAGCATAAACAAATATATCATACATTTAAGGTTCAGTTTTTGTTGATTTCTAATTTTGGATTAAATTTTTGATTTACGAGTGACAAACCGGTGTCCTCCAGTCCCTGCTATTGGCGTAAAAATTAAAGTGGGATATCACATACGACTGGTTCTAGCAGTGAGGTATCACTAGCCAAGGTGATACTTTAGGGGTGTTGGCGAATGAATTCTTCACAGTCATCGGTAGCAACCTGTTTTATGTTATGGAGTATTACTTGATGATACCACTCTACTGCTTACTCAAAGACACGAGCCTTAATATTACTCTATATGTAGACTTCAACCATTGAGAAAGTGCGTCACATGATCAAGGAATATGGGATCCACTTGCTGAATTATTGGCGGTTGCAATTTTAATTTTGTTGCTGCAAATTTTTTTAATAAATCGAAATTCGACGTCCACGCCGTGCTGCCTGGGTAATGCTGACAGAATTAGGTTGGTGTATTGGAGACAAGCAGATTAAAAACTGCTTAGTCAATGACGCTACATCACGGCGAATTGGCGCTTTACAACCAATGCGACTCAAGCGTCTGTTCTCCATGTCAGGGGCGGCTTGGAGCGGGCGTCTGTCTTGAATCAAGCGGCTCGCTATATAAACGTGTCAAAAGGTTGTTTCTGGTAACCTTAAGATGCAGAACGGACCCATTCACGACAATTTGGGTTGGGCCTAAGGTTAACACCCTAACCCCGGAAAAAAAATTATTTGTTAAATTTGAAATCAGAAAAGAAAAACAGACCCGGACAAAAACAGAATTTTACCTGGACGTGAAAAAGGACCAGACTACCGAATCGGAACGTGGAACGTGCGCAGCCTGAGCGCTCCTGATGCTCTTATAAGTCTGGAAACAGAGGCTGAGAGGTATGGGATGGATATCATAGCTCTGCAAGAAATTAGACAGCCAATAATCGGAAAACAAGATTTGGATAGTCACTCTATATACTGTAGTGGTCATCCTTCTCGAAGAGAATTTGGAACTGGCTTTCTTGTGGGTGCACGCATACAAGAAGCCGTGATGAAATTCATCCCGGTCAGTGAGAGGATTTGCTACCAACGTGTACGTGGTACATATAACAATATTTCTCTTATTGCCGTGCATGCACCTACTGAAGCTAAGACCGTCGACGAGAAGGATAATTTCTACATAGCACTGGAAGAGGTTATGAAACAAACACCAACACGCGACTTCACTATGGTTCTTGGTGACTTTAATGGACAGGTTGGAAGAGATATCTCTTATGGAAATGTGGTGGGCCCCAACAGCTTGCGTTTGAATTCGAATGATAATGGTGAGAGAATGACTGAGTTTGCATTATCAAATAATTTGAGAATTGCCAGTACTTTCTTTCCGCACCGATCGATTCATAAGCAGACTTGGGTCTCACCGAATGGAAACACTCGAAATCAAATTGATCACGTGCTAGTTACAGCACGTTTCTTTTCGAGTGTTCTGGATATGCGATCCTTTAGAGGTGCATACATTGGAAGTGACCACTTTCTTGTATGTGCTAAAATAAGGTTCCACTTCCCAAACCCAAGCATTCCGAAATTCAATCAACGGAAACGATTTAACATCTCGTCACTAAAGAATGCAGAAACAGAAGAGAAATATCAAAACCATATTGCCGAAACATTGGAGAAATCAGAAACCATTAATGGAGACGTCGATAAGTCATGGTATTTGCTCAAAGATGCTGTTTTAAGCGCTGCTGAGGGAATACTTGGACGACCACAAAACAACTCCCAGAAGCCATGGATGGATCAAGCATGTCTTGACGCTATTCAATACAAAAGAGATTGCTATCTGAAGTGTCTACAAGGACGCAATACCAGGTCCACGAAGGAGAACTATAAACTGGCAAGACAAGCCGTTACAAAGTTATGTAGATGAACGAAGAGAGAATGGTGGAAGAGAAAGTGTGAGGAGATTGAAAGCTTCAATAAGGAACATCAATCGCGTAACTTCTTTCAACAGGTTAAAACCTTAAAGAAGGGCCCTCAAACTAGACTGCTATTCAAAACGAAGTTGGGGAGCTACAAGTAGACCTTAAAAATATTTTAGATACTTGGGCCGCTTATTTTGAGAATCTTCTCAACTTAAGTGACCAGCAACAAGTCGGACGACGAGCCAAGCTTATTCGTGCGTCAAAGGTACATGTAGACGAACCCACCAAAGAAGAATTCGATGCGGCGCTGTCAAAATTAAAATGCAATAAAGCACCTGGTATCGACGATATAACATCCGAAATGATTGTACATGGTGGTGAAACTCTATCCTTAAGATTGTTTGAACTTGTTCAAATGAGCCATGCCACAGGACTGGAACACAGCTATGCTAATACCAATCCATAAAAAAGGTAATCGCCTACAATGTGCAAACTACAGAGGAATCGCTCTACTCTGCACAGCATATAAGATCTTTTCTTACATTTTGCTATCCAAAATCAATCCTTTTGCTGAACAACTGTTTGGAGAATATCAGTGTGACTTCCGGCGGGGCCGAGGTACCACCGATGCACTTTTCTCGATAAGGATGATTTTGGAAAAGTGCCGAGAGTTCAACATACCAGTGCACCAACTCTTCATTGATTTCAGGCTGGCCTACGACTCTCTCGAACGAGAGACTCTATGGTCTGCTCTGGTGTCAATGGGAATTCCTGGTAAACTGGTATCACTATGCGAAATGACAGTACAGAACTCTCAATGCTGTGTACGAGTGGAGAACGAAATATCAAGATTTTTTAAAGTCGACTCCGGCTTAAGACAAGGTGATGCTATCTCTCCTATACTTTTTAATTTAGCCTTGGAATATGTGTGCCGTCAAAAGAAACTACCGACTAACAACAATATCTTGTCAATAAACTCAGTACAGATGATTGCATACGCTGATGATGTTGTCATCCTCGGCCGAAGTGAAGCTGTTATGAGTGAGACTTTTAAGTCGCTTGAGAGTGGTGCTAGGAAAATTGGTCTGCAAATTAACTACAATAAAACCAAACATATGAATGTTTCAAGAGAGGCTGAGAAGAAAGATTTGATGTGCGGCGATGAACGAATTGAGGGAGTTGAATCTTTTAAATATTTGGGATCAATGCTTGACTCAAACAACAGCATACTTACAGATATAAAAGCTCGAATCGCTGCAGGTAATCGAACTTTCTACTCAATCAAACCTCTCCTTGGATCTCCGTATGTATCAACTAACACCAAGCTCAAGTTATACAAGACATTGATTAGACCGGTTGTGATGTATGGGTCACAAACGTGGACCCTTACACAAAATGACGAATCGCATTTATCTGTATTTGAGCGTAAAATCCTACGCTACATTTTTGGTCCACTTAAGACAGACGATGGAGAGTATAGAACCCGATATAACTTTGAGATCAGAGACCTTCTTGAGGGTCCTGATATAATAGGTTGTATCCGTTCTAATAGGATTGCTTGGTTTGGGCATTTTCTACGAGCCGATTTACAGTCTGGAATGATTAGAAAAATGTACGTTAGTACCCCAGGGAGTGGGCGACCGCGAGGTAGACCACGACTACAATGGGAGACTGACGTAATAAACGACCTTAAAAAAATCGGCTGCCATGGTAATTATGTCGCTGTTGCGAATGACCGTGGTGAATATTCGAAGCTGATTAGCCTGGCAACGCTCCTACATGGAGCATGAACGCCATTAAAAAAAAAAAAAAAAAAATTTTTTTAAACAACTTTATTACATATTCCACAACTTTATTGTTTCACAACAACAGAAAAACAATACAGCAAACAATATTCCTATCTAGAATATTCTCTCAATAGCTTCAGAAACTCCAACGGAGAAATTTTCAGTATATTAACACAGCGTCCAAAATAATACACAAAATTTCTCTTAAATAACACTTTAAACTTTATTTACAATTAAAATAAAACTTCTATTTACACGGTTTTATGTTTACAATACAGCGTTTCATTTAAAATTAATTTTCATTTTTTTTTTTTTAATAAAATGTGTTGTGTAATAGGGTTTAGAATATGTGTCACAACAACACATAGATACCTTTTAAGACCTAGGTCTAGACCTGGGCCCCACAACAACTGGCGATCTAAGGTGTTGATTAACGCTTTCTCTAAACCTCTGCGGGTTGACATACATAATCACTTAAACTATTAACACTATCGCAGTCTAATATAATTTAACTTTACAACGTTGCACACAGTCTAATTTAAAACTATTACTCTTCTACAAAGATTAATTTCTTATATATAATTCTGTTTAATTTCTCGTATATTCTAGGAAAATTCGTTTTTTACAAAAACAGCTCCAGAAATCTACGTTATTATTTTCGATATATTTTATTTCATGGTTTGACCACCGTCTTTCTTAGAAATCAATGTGAGGTTGAAATATTGTTTGAGCGCTTGAAATATTGTATATACACACATATATGTATCGGAAATTGAGATTGAATACAATTTTGTTTTGTAGTTGTTTGCGTTTATGTAGAATCGTAACAAAATCAAACTTCCAATATTAACACTCATATATCATCATTTCATATTTGTATTGTAAGTGTATGTTTATGTTATAATTTTAATTGTATGGTTTGTGTTTTTTTCGAATAGTAATTAAATATTTACTACCCAATCTTCGTAACGCGCTACTAAGCGGCGATAAAACCTGTTTTAGTAGGATCACACATGGCACTATCGATATGCGGGATGTTGCATTAGTCTCAGGAACCGTTGATTTTCTTTATCCTATCCTATCATGAAATATTGGTTTATGTCATATTTCAATATGTGATAGGATTATTTGTTTAGTTAGCCGCTCTTTAAAAAATAATATAAAAAAACAAACAAATGTGCGTCAAAATGTACTACACATTTGTTTAAAAAAAATATTTGAAATTTTCAAATGTTCTGCTAGCTAAATAGTTTTGCTGCTTTTAATAGCTAAATAGTTTTGCTGCTTTTAGACAAGCTCTCAACTGAGGAAACTTCTCTCTCAACTGAAGGAATTTGTTGTCTTCAGTGGTATTAACGGCCAGCACTAGTAAACTGGTGTCAATGACTAGAGCAACAACATAAAATTATTAATGATGCATTCAAATGGAGAACGAGTTTTACAGTTTATTTTTCTTAAGAATATTATTTCCATCAATATCGTGTTAACCCACTTAATAAAAAAAAGTCAGACAAGTGCGAATAAAATTCGCTCGCCAAGGTTTTCGTGAATGTAAAAGAACACAATATCAAAAATTATTGACAAAAGTTGTGTTGTAATGTTTTTATATTTCTAGGCCATAGACGCATAACAAAACAAATGTTTAATACAATCAAATCTACAATCAAATCTAAATTAATAAATTACAATCATTAATTAATTACAATCAAATAGTAAATTACAATCAAATCTACATTGATCAAAAATGACTCAAAAATGTTACTTTAGGTTAAATCTCATCAATAGATGGTAACTCAGGAAAGATTCAATTACACCAACTTTTAAATTGTTTAAATTTGATTATTTTTTCCGTCAAACAAGTGTCGAAATTTAGGGGGGTGGAGATCTTACAGACTAAAAAATTTTTTTTACAATACCACAAAAACTGTGCATTGCAAAATTTTAAATAAAATTGTAATGTTTCCTAAATTAAGTGCCCCTTCATATGACACCCCACTCATTTGGGTCAAAAATGTTTTTTTTACTCTCCCCACACCCATCCCCTAAACACACAGAAATATAATTATTTGAGACTTCGTTATGATTTTCATTCAAAATTTACCAATCTTCCTGTCTGTGAATTTTTTCAAATTTTTCTGTCAATCATCGTCGAAACGTAGGGGGCGAAACGGTCTGAAAGTTGCACTTTTTTGACAATAACTCAAAAACTGTGCACCGCAACATTCTAAAAAAATTGCAATGTTTTCTAAATTAGGTGCTCCTTCAAAAAACGCCTCACTCGCTTGGGTCAAAAAAGGTTTTTCTTACCCTCTCTACCCCCGCTTCCTACCTCTGTGAATTTTTACAAATTTTTCTGTCACTCAGTGTCGAAAAAGAGGGGGAGGAACGGTCTGAATTTCGCACTTTTTTGACAATAACTCAAAAACTGTGCACCGCAAAATTCTAAAAAAAATTGCAATGATTTCTAAATTAGGTGCTCTTTCACTCGCTTGGGTCAAAAAAGGTTTTATTAACCAACTCTACTCCTGTCCCCTAAGCACACACAAATATAATTATTTGAGACTTCGCTATAATTTTCATACAAAATTTACCAAATTTCTTAACTCTGTGAATTTTTACAAATTTTTCTGTCAATCAGTGTCGAAACGTATGGGGGGAGCGGTCTGAAAGTTGCACTTTTTTGACAATAACTCAAAAACTGTGCATCGCAAAATTCAAAAAATGTTGCCATTTTTTCTAAATTAGATGCTCTTTCAAATGACGGGGTGTCATTTGAAAGAGCACCTATGTCTTGACCATATTTTAAATAGTGTTTTTACCCCTTCTCATTTCAACCCCCTTATAAATATTATTATGAGTATATGACACTTTTATATATTTTTTATTCAAAACTTTCTAGTTTTTCTATCATTCCAAACACATATGAAGATTTTCGATCAGTTAGGTTCGGAGCTAATCGGGGTAAGAAAACACGAAGAAAACGTCATTATTCAAAATTATACAAAAAAAGGTGAGGTGTAAATTCCAAAATAAATTTTTAAGGAATACTGATATATGATACCCTACTTGAATCTATAAAAAAATGTTTTTTCTCAAAGGTCTCTCATCGTACCCCTGTAAACCAAACGAAAACTTTAGTGTTATTTGTATCCGTCATTTCGTGTGAACAGATTAGATTTATACGCACCTCAAATTTCAAGTCCATAGCATTTATAGTTTGCGAGATAACCGACACAATGTGAAAAACTCGTTTTACTCTCACCAATAGTGTTCCGTATAAAAAACGGAACCCTAAAAATGCCTTCGAAATTGATGTGTTCATCATCGACCGAAGCAAAGGTATTATTAGTCAAATTCTTAAGTCGCTTAAGATGCTGCTAACCAAATTGTTCTAGAAATAAACCTTAGGCAAACCAAACACATTATTTTGTAAATTTGTGAAAATCAATGTTTAACGCAAAACGATTTGAGAGAATGGCATATATGTTTATATGCATTATGTGTTTAAGATGCTTACCCAAACCACAGTATAGCAATATTACTAAATAAAATGACAATGGGTTCTATTATAGTAATCGAACCTTTCTCTAGAACGAACCTGACCTTTGAGTTGGGTGTGGTATGGATCACAAATCTTGAACCTTACACAAACTTACTTACAAAGCCGTGGTACTTTAAATTATCAGTTCTTCTTGCTTTTTTTCAACAATGCAAAATATTACAAAAAATCTTCACCGAAAAATAAAATTCATGATATGTAGGGCAGATAACCCATGCGATTTATTAAAATTCATTCCTTATGTTTTCTACAATATTTTTTATCCATGGACGAGTCAGAATTTTTCTTCCACTCTGCATTTAATCGCGTAAAAATTTTTTGGTTAACATTTAATTATTTAATTGCGCTCGATTTGTACATTTTGTTCTTATTTATTGTATTTCCTTATCCAAACACTTTAATGCTGTTATCTTCAATTCTTTTTTTGTTTTGCCCTTTTGCATTTTTTATTTACTTTTACCATATTTGCAAAAATACCATAAATTTAATATTCCTCTCGAATCTCGACAAAGCCCATAAGCAAAACCAACAAAAAAAATAATATTTATTTTATACTAAAATAAAATTAAAAGAAATATAACCAAAATTCTTGTTTATTGAATTATTTTTTTTTTCTGTGATCAAAATCAATTCAATTCCATATTCGGTATTCCACCTGCCGCGGTTTTTGTTTCTCAATTACGTTTTTTTAATCAATAAAAATTTTTCAAGCAAAATTTTAAACAGAAATCATATTGAACTGTGGTTGATTTTGTGCAATAAAAAATTAACTGTTGAACACCAAAATACCTATTTGTTTTGTGGTTCGTATATTTTCAATAATGTTTTAATCACAAAATTGAGTGCAACAACGGGGGTTGATGAGCTCTTTTTCGTAAAATTTTTGTACAGTATTGAAATGTTCTATATTGAAAAGAGAACCAACGTCCGTTCCGTATCATTAAAGCGGCACAATTATAAAATACTACAATAGCATAAACAATTTTTTCGGCTAACGGCTGTAAAGTTTAACTTTACTGCCGCTGGGGAGTAGCTAAAGTCTTACTTTTTAGCCAGCGGCTGCAAAAGTGATGTCATTTTTACTTTTTCTGCCGGCGGCTGTAAAGTAACTTCCATATTTTTACGGCGGCTGTAAAGTAATTTTCATATTTTTACGGCGGCTGTAAAGTAATTTTCATATTTTTACGGCGGCAGTAAAGTAAAATAAAATGATATTATTAATTTGTTCAAAACAGAATGCATTTCAGTTCATTTTAATGAATAAAAATAAAAAAAAATTAATTTCAGAAAATTTATTACCTAAAACATATTTTTAAAAAATTTGATGCATTAATTTCATATTTTTAAACAAATTTAAACGTTTGCCGAAAAAATAGTGTATTGAATTCGGAGCTAAAGTGACTTTTTGTGTTTCGTCTATAATTGTCGGCCTCCCTACGGTCGGCCGCCAAACTATAGACTCAACACAAAAAGTACGACTTTAGCTCCTAATTCAATAATATACTATATGTCTGAAAATTAACTAATAAAACGATAAAAACAACTATGATTATATCATAAACAAAAATCCTCTCAATTTCAATTTTTTTTTAATAATTGATCCGGTTTGATAGCAATTTTTTTATCAAAAAATTAATTCAATAATTAAATCAATTCTTCAGATAGAAAAGTTTACGTTAAATTTGCTTTTAAGAGTTTTTTCAAAACACACTGGTCATTGGGTGCACATTTCTCTACTTTTCGGAAATTTAAATTTAGTTTATGTTTGTGTTAGTATTGTGATCAATTTAATGTGGAGTACTGTCAGATTTTTGATTTCCATCAATTTATGAACGTGGCTAAAAGAACGATCCCAGTGAACACAAGACATAAATATGACGTCACACGAACGTCATATATAATAATATATGTGATGTAGTTGTTACGTAAATTTGGCATAAAACTGACACTCGTCATGACTATAACATGGTATCATGTATATGATGCTTTCATGACATCATGCTGATATCTTATATTTGACTTTGATATGATGTAATAATTTGGACTTAAATATGACATTAATATGATTTAGTTCAATTTCACTAGAGTTATATCCATTTTAAATATACATAGTTTGAAAAATTTTGCACATAGTTAGAGTTTTCTATCTCAAAGCATATGGATTAGTGGGTAAGTAATAATAAATAAGTAATGAATGACTAACGGGTAAGTATTTTCGTCACTTTTATCTTATATTTACATCGCAGTCACAATTTTTTTTAAATCACCGTGATATCAATCTTATGTCATAGCAACGTCCCGAATATCACCACAGACATCACATTTATGTCATTGTTATATCATTATGTCATGTTCTTACGTAAATAAGTGTGAAATAATGACATAATTATGACTGATATGACCTAGATCTTCCATAAGATGTGACTTAGCGTGATGTAATTTTGATATCACAATGACGTATAGTAGAATTTTTTTGCCAGCGAACACAAAATTTGTTTGTTATGCGCATATTGTTTGCACATGCGCATGCACATGCGCATATTGTTTGCACATTCAGTGTCTCGATTAAAATATTAAAAAAAACTATTGGGGTCCCATCGAAATGGACAAAAAAAACTCATAAAAATTAATATATTACTATTGAAATTCAACCAATTATAATAGAAAACCAAAAACTAGTAAAAATATTAATGATTTTGTAGGCAATGTAACAAAATTTTGATAATTAAAAATAATTATAATAAAAATAACGACGCCTATGGAAACATATATCACAACAAACAAATGGTACGAACTAGAAGTAGAAATTTAACTAATATAATTGTTTTGAAAACAAATTTATCCCAAAATAAATAATACATCTCTGTTTTAATTTTTGTCTCATCTTTTATCTCTTGCTGCGTCCTAGCTGTCAGAAATTCGCTGGCAAAAAAATTCTACTATAAATGTGTTTTCTGGGGACCAAACCGCATAATTTTTATTATCGTTGTATTGGTAACAAAACAAAACATTTTCGATTTAAATTTACATTAAAATAAATGTGCAAACACAAAATATTTATACACTTTTCACATAATTTATGTTTAATTTTATAAAATTTACCTAATAATCACAAACGTACAGCTATCCACAAATGATAAATTCAAAAAATGGCGTCAAGCTTGTTATTGTTTGCGTGTTTGTATTAGTATTTGATGGAAGACGAATTTGTCAAAAATTCACAATTTCATAAAATTGGTTTACTTCAAAAAAATATCAAATTTTTGGACTGAAAGAACACGCACAATTAATTTACATCAAATTTTTTTGATGTACATCACATTTTTTTGGCTGAAAGAACTTCACATAAGTTTGTTTAGAGATCCGTTTATACAAAGAAACCTATTGGTGAGATTTTCGTGTCTGGATCCTTAAATCATTAATTCTCACGTTAAGTGTAAAGACTATCGTTCTGACATTTGAGAAAACTGTTTAGCTCGATACTTGGATTGTTTGTTCTTAAAGGGCCCATAGACGATGAGTTTCGAATAACAACCAATGTAATTGACATGCATGGCTGTCTGTGTATGTGTATGACATGATGAGTGACAGCCAAATTTTATAACTAATGAAATTTTAAACCTGTTTGAATTTTCATCATCAGTCAAGACTGACATTCATTATTGATCTTTGGCTATGAAAGTGTTGACTGATGGCGGCTTGCCGCTACTGTTGTTCAGGTGCGTTTTGTTGAGATAGTAATGTAGATGCGGTTATAGTTTTATTAGATTTAACTAGAGTTTTACCAACAGTTTTTCTTCGTGAGAATTTGTAGATATTAGGTGTTATTGTTGTTCCGACGTCAATATAGCATTCAAATTAGTTAATAAAATTCTTTAGAATCAACCTTTAGAAGAATATAAGTGTTGCGCACAAGCGCCCTCGTTT